>LPNX011010243.1:50227-110994 GCA_001517045.1 Pseudotsuga menziesii
AGAAGTGGAATTTAATTCAGAATATTTTATTATTAATAAATAAATTATGGAGACAACAGCATGGGAGAGCTGTTAAAAAGAGGTTACTGGTCAAATTGGTGGATGGAACTAGGTGGAGGGAAAAATACAAGTGGCAGCATCCTCAAACACTTCCTAAGTTGCAGGTGGAAACTTCCCTATATTTGGGGTCATGATCCCCCAAGAAAGTGGGATCAGAGCAGGTGGCTCATTAAAATGACAACTAACCCAAAAAAAGACCTAGGCAGTCTTTTAAAAGTACTCAATGAAGAGAGCTGAGGCTGCTCATATATTTTCCATAGAGAATTCATTCAGGTGAATGTTATTCAGGAAATTCATTGAGGAAAGAGGGAAAAACAGTAAGGAAGTTGTTCTGAGAGGAATGCTGCAGTAACTTGATTTTATTACAGCTTGTTAGCTGGAAGAACTTACTGATAAGTTCTGGATTAATACTGAGTTTGAAGACGGGTATCTGACTTTTTGCTGCACCTAGTTCTAGCCAGGGAGACCAGAGCAAGCTCGGGGGTCCTAAGGAGTCACTGTTTGAGAACTCTCTAGGAATTGGTAGGGAGGAACAGCCTCCCATTGCTGTTGTTGTCCCAGTTCAAACAGGTTTTGTCACTTAACTATTTTTGGATTTTAATGAATGTGAATGAATGAATGTTATGCTTATATTATAGGACAGAAGAGTTAACTAGTTTAGTAATGTAAATGTTTTAGTTTATCAGTAATTAATCTGTTGATGAAAAATAAAGACCCACTGTGTTTTTCCACATCTGGGTTCACTAGACCATACTCTAGCACAGGGGTAGAATTATAGAAGGATGATATGATGATAATATAGAATAGAATGATAGTAAAAGTTTTAGAGTAGTATCACTGTGTTATTTGCAGAGGAATTATCTTGGTATTGGGAGTAGTATTTTTCTGTACATTTCTTGTTATTTAGTTACTTTCAGTAACCTAAAGTGCTTCATAGATTCACAGTTTATTTTCTTTCAATATTAATGACTGTTTCATCTAAGAATTTAATGGAAAAACAGAATAGCTAGATTTTGAATTCATTCTACAGGTATTACAGTTCTTAGCAGGATTCTCTTACAAAAGAACATATATAAATGTACATAGGTTATTCACTTAAGTTATGTTTAATCTAGTTATTTATAAACAAAATATGTAACTATAGTTTATAATTCTCAAAATATTAACTGGGTAGAATAAAACTGTGCAGTAAACAGAATAAGTTCTTTTATAAATAAATTTTATAATTGTTAACTGGTTATTTTAAAAGAGATATTATAGAATATAGAAGATGTAAGAACACAGTAGATAAATAATAATTTATCTTGTATTTATAACTAATCAAAATACAGTTGATAATTTTAATATTTATAGCACAGCTCTATAGATTATTATTAAATGAAAATAGTGTATTATATTATAATATCACTAGTAAATGGAATGAAATTTATACAAAAGAGTTGTTCATAACGGATACCTTACTTACTGTAATTAAACACAAATTTATTATAAGTTGCAGGATAATAGTTATATAATAACAATACCACCACTTTCAAATAAAAATAACTAAGTATCTATGAGTACAAGAACAACATTATTCTGTCTATTTTATGTACTGTATAGACAAATTATGCAAGTTAAAATACTAAGTACAGGAACAGTAATAATGGGTAATCTAGTTAATTTTAGTATTATCAGATTTCATATAATTTCTGTACATAAAAAGGGAGTAACTATTAGTTACTTAAAGTAATTCACCATAAATATAAATCAAACAAATAGAGCTTTAGTCTGCTCGTCCTATCAAGTCGATCTATTTTAATACAAATTAACTAAAATAATTTGCAGATATATTATTAACCTAGGGTAGTTTTCCAAGATCATTTAAATATTTCTTTTACGGCCGCACTCACAGAGTATTATTATTATAATGCAAATAAGCAGAGAATTAAATAAATTGCAGCCTGATATTGTAAGCACCAGATAACAAAAAGGGTTGTTTCACAACTTATATATTAAGTGAGGGTTTGAAAACCCTGTAAGTATAAAACATCCACAGAAGTATGGAATCGAGGGTTTTGCAAACCCGTATTCCAAGTTGTCTCTTAACCTTGGTATTTACACAGTAAAGGCTAAGTGAAAGACTACTGAAGCCATGACTTCTACAAAGTTTTTAAAAATATTTTTAATATACAATGAATACCAGAGCTAGAGCGCTTGCATGTAGCTCAAGGGCCTCCTATAACTGTAAGAATAAGCCACAATACGAAGTAACAGTTAAACAAAAACCCTAAAGGCGACAGTTCTTGACAGCACAACCCATTTTGTTCCAGATGGACCAAGTAAAGCAATGGCCATGGTTAAAACCAGGCTAACCATAAACCCCGAACTGCTATTGGAACCTCGTATAGCCAAGCAAAGAAAAGGATCGACCTGTAATAAGCAAAGTTCATGTTAAAAACCTGTTAAAAAGGATTATTATTACTCTAAAAACAAATTAATGATTAGAAGGAGGACTGGCAGTCCTCTTACCTAAAATTTTGGTAAGCCGTGACCTCTATCGAACTGTGCAACAATCATTGAACAGAAGCAAAAGGGAGAAGAGGGCTTAACAGCGCAGCATACATCCAAATGTTGTTACGAGAAACAACACTGCAGCACTCACAAAGGAGGAAGGAATTACAGTCGAGGGTTAGAAAGAGAATGGCGAGGGAGAAAACCCTGAAGACTTTATCAATACCCTTCGTAAAATCACTAGACAGCGTTATAACAGCCTCTCTCTACAGCAGTGGACGAATAGTAATGGAAAAATAACATTTGGAGGCTGCCACAAAGCAAGGTAACGACAATGCTTGGGAGTCTTTGCAACAGAGTGAGGGATGCCCGAAGGCGATGAAAGAATGGCGCAGTAGGGTTTGGATTCATCCCATTTAACAGCCCAATGGATGGATAAGAAATGGCCACGTTGCTACGTAAATTTTTATACGATGTGGGTAAGTTTGTATAGTCCTGGAAATCCAACTTTTTCCAAATGATTTCCAATCATTTTATTTTATCCATAGTTTCGCTTATTGTCATCATGCATGTAGTATGGAACCTGTATAATTATGTCACAAACAAAAACAAACTTGTTAGTAATTATCGAAGGCATAAGAACCATACGACCCTTAAGGTTATTCTATTGGTTTATATTACAAAGTATAATCTTTACTTTATTATAACTCAAACTCCTTGCATATTTCCATTCCATGCTACAACGTTATCATTAAACGTTATAATTATAAAAATGACAAGGGGATCATTTAAAGTATGACTTATGAGAAGAAACGTATTAATTCTCCTTAGTGATAATCTTACTTACATGTAGCTACCTTGGAACATATCACGATGCCTTTTATTGCTACATGTTATATTATATTATCACCCTTACGGTGCAATAAAATGATAACATTTTGTTTATCGTGGGTGCAACTAATAATAAGGGCAAGAACATTGTAACATGTTATGGTATTTAATAAACCTTTGATTTTAATCAACACCACAATTAGAGGGGTAATTACAATAACACCATTTTATTTACAAACTTGAAATACAAGTACTTCCCCAACATTTATGTTGTAATTATAGAGTATACTTTTGGTACACTTTAAAGAGGTTGTAGATTCAACCATAGTAACTATGGTACTAGAATGTTAACCTTTATGGTTTTGCCTTAGTTATCTAAGTTGGATTAAAGCTTACAAGAGGAAATGGAAACTAAATAGTTTGATGAGTGCATCATCTGGATTAATGTTCTGAAACTTAGAATTCTATCACATAGGAAGGTGAAGTCATTTAAGAAAAAGTTTATCAAAGTAAGGGTTAGACCTTGAAACTTGTACAAATCAGTGGTAATGTATATAAGACCTGGTGCGACAGTATAGGTTTATTCTTATCATTGAATAGTTTAATTTTGGTAGCAGAAGATTGCAATCCCTCTTCTTTATACACTTTACGAAATAAGAGTAATTGTTCTTTCTTAAACATAAACTATTGATTTTCGTTTTCTATTTGTAAAAAATCCTATTCAAAGATATTTTGACACTACTAACTATGATAAATATCAAACAGTTCAGTAATCGTAGGAATTATGAATGGAGAACAGATAATGAATTTACCTCAGTAAGCATTGATATGTGCTTAGCTACTACTGTCTTACTGAACTTTAAGTTGCAAACAAACTTGTGCTTAAAGACTTTAGAATTTTTATTGCAGCAGCCAAACCTCTTTACCTGTAATCTGTAAGGAAAGAAGAAACTTTCTGCATTAGCTCGAAATCTAAGTAAGCCCAGTTTTTGCAAGACAGTCTCCCCTTTTGGTCGCAAAAAGAACAAAATCAGTAAACTGAAAAGAACTGTTTTACTGTTAATCATAACCAACAAATAATGAATTTCGATAACAGTTAACTAATCAAACATTTAGTGATTGCATTTATTGAAATTATATGCATTTAAAAAAAATTTTAATTTTTCCGAAATTTTTGGGTTTTGACATGTGGTATCAGAGCATGGTTCAAATACTAGGCCTTGATGTGGGGCAACTAGTTTCCACAGAATAGTAAAAAAAATAATGTACTAACCTGCATTTTTGTTCTATGTAAAAAGCAGAAAAATTTCTTTTTCTGAATCTAACAGGCAGGTATGGAGAAGCTAGGAGAATATGCTGGGGAGGAGTCTCCAAACACTAAGACAAGACAGATGTCTAGAGAGCCTATGTTAGAAGAGGTAACTGCTCACTCTTCAGAGCTGATGCAGACTATCAAGGATTTGAAGACTGAAATGGAACCAGTCAAGAAGGATAATGAGAGAATTTTAAAGACTCAAGAAGAGCTGAACCACATTTTGATGGACAATTTTCAGACGGAAGGGAGGAGCCAAAGATCTGAATATGAGGAATCTAGCCATCAGAAAGGATCTAAAAAGATGAAGCTGGATAAGCTGAAAGCAGCTCATCTTCTGAAGGGTTCAAGGAACAACAAAGTATTTACACTACTAGTGACAGTAGTGAGGCTGAGCTGTATAACAGAAAGAAGAAGTACAGACCCTATGAAGAGATTTTCGGTGAGTTTAAAAAGATAAAACCCCCAACTTTCAATGGAGAGACTGAAAAAGGGGAAGAAGCAGAGTCCTGGTTATCCGGGATGAGGAAATATTTTCAGATATACAACTATTCAAATCAGCTGAAGGCCAGAATGGCCATCTATAATCTCTCTGGAAAGGCATATATATGGTGGCAAGATCTGAAAAGAGTCAAGGGGATCAAAGAAAAATAAGTCAATTGGAGTACCCTTAAAAGGTACTTCAAGAAGAAATTTCTGTCCGAACAATACTATGAAAAAAGGGCTAAACAATGTTACGAGTTAAAGTTAGGAACCATGACTATGAAGGACTTAAACAGTAAATTCTTAAGTTTGTTAAGGTATGTACCTTATTTAGTTGATGAGAAACCTAAAGTACAGCAGTTTCTCAGTTGTCTGCCATATCATATCAAGGACAGAATTGAGTATGATAACTCGAAGACTCTGGAAGAAGCCATGAGGAAAGCAAATTTTTGTTTTGAACAGAACAAAAAGAAAGAAGGTATAGCCAACTGGAAGGATAAAAAGAACAGTAATCAACTTGAGTTCAAGAAAAAGAAGTTTGTACCCCAGAAGAACTTCAAGAATAATAAGAACATAAATTATTCTAACAGTAAAAACTTTCAGGGAAACAGAAATGGTGCTTCTAATAATTCTAATAATTCCAGTAACTTTAAAGGCAAGGAAACTGCCAACAATCATGGGAATTTCACTAAGAATTTTGAATGGAAGGAGCCTGTTAAATGCTGGGAATGCAATGGCCCGCATTATGCCTCAGTTTTCCCAAATCGAAAAAAGTCAAACAGCAATATTCACACCGTGCAGGATGAAATGACCATTGGAGAATTTGCAAGGACTATGCCCAGAATAAATGCAGCTTTGGAGAACTGTCAAGCGGATTATCATACTTCCATGGTGGAAGTGGAAGGTATGGTTAATCAAACCCCTGTAACCATTTTAATAGATCCATGAGCTAGTCTTAGTTACATTTCACCTCATATAGTAGAAAAGTGTAAATTGACTGTTGAAAAGTTTGGTAGCTCCTGGTTAGTTCAATTAGCCACTGGGGCAAAAAGGAAAGTAACATGTTATGTGAAAGAATGTGCTTTAGTTATGAATGATTTAAAAACTACTGTTAAGTTAAATGTTCTGCCACTTGGCTCGTATGACTTATTGATTGGTATGGATTGGTTAGAACAGCACAAGGTAGTTTTAAACTATTTTGATAAAACCTTTACGTGTGTAAATAATAATGAACAGCCAGTAACAGTTAAAGGTATTCCTAGGAAAACTGTAATTAGGCAGATTTCTGCCTTACAACTTAAAAGAGCATTCAGGAAAGGGTGTAAAGCCTATGCTGTAACCATTACAGATGAGGCAAGTAAGTTTCAAAAAGATAAGTTAAAAATAGAATATATTCCTGTTTTAAATGAATTTACTGATGTTTTTTCGGAGGAAATTCCAGGATTACCTCCCAGGAGGGAACTGGATTTCACTATTGAGCTAATGCCAGGTGCTATACCTAGCTCGAAAGCTCCGTATCGTATGAATATTTTAGAACTTAATGAACTAAAGTCACAGTTAAAGGAGTTAATAGATAAGAAGTATATTCGACCTAGTGTGTCCCCTTGGGGAGCACCAGTAATCTTTGTTAAAAAGAAAGACGGAACTATGCGACTATGCATAGATTACTATCAACTAAATAAGATGACTATTAAAAACAGATATTCATTGCCCCGCATAGATGATCTGTTTGATCAGCTACGTGGATCTACGGTGTTCTCAAAGATAGACCTGAGATCAGGATATCATCAGGTAAGAATTAAAGATGAGGAAATTTTCAAGACAGCCTTCAGAACAAGGTATGGACATTACGAATTTGTCATAATGCCATTTGGGCTTACTAACGCCCCAGCTGTCTTTATGTGCCTAATGAATAACATAATGCATAAATACTTAGATAAATTTGTTGTCATATTTATCGATGACATCTTAATCTATTCTAAAAATGAAGAGGAACATAAGGAACACTTACGGATAGTTTTACAAGAGCTGCGAGAGCAACAACTTTTTGTAAAGTTCAGCAAGTGCGATTTCTTTAAGGATGAAATCCAGTACTTAGGTCACATAGTGACTAAGGAAGGGATTTTAGTTGATCCTAAAAAGATACGGGCAATCGAAGATTGGCCGGTTCCAAAAGACGTAACAGATGTTAGGTCATTCATGGAAATTACCGGTTATTACCGGAGATTCATTGAATGCTTTTCAAAAATAGCTAATCCAATCACTTCTTTGCAAAAGAAAGGCAAGAAATTTGATTGGAACTTAAAGTGTGAAGAAAGTTTTAATAAATTAAAAACATTATTAACAACTGCACCTATTCTAAGAATTGCAGATCCTAATAAGGATTTCGTGGTATGCACCGATGCTTGTAATGATGGTTTAGGCGGTGTGCTGACTCAGGACGGGCATGTCATTGCCTATGAGTCAAGGAAATTAAAAATCCATGAAAATAATTATGCAACTTATGATTTAGAACTTGCAACTGTTATACATGCCTTAAAAATGTGGCGACACCACTTAATAGGAAAAAAGTTTATTTTAATGACTGATAATAAAGGTCTGAAATACCTTTTAGATCAGCCCAACTTAAATGCAAGACAAGCAAGGTGGTTGGCCTTCTTGAATGAATAGGATTTTGAAATTCAACACATAAAAGGAAAAGAAAATAAGGTGGTTGATGCTTTGAGCAGAAATGCAAAGCTGAATTTTACGGCAGCAATCAGCACTTATGCTTCTGATTTAAATGAACAACTGACAGAAGGGATAAAACAGGATGAAACTTATAATAAATTACAAGGTACAGCTAAAGAAGAACCTATCGAAAGTTTAATAAAAGTTTATAGTCTAAATAGAGATGGATTTCTATTATTTAAAGACAAGTTGTATGTGCCTAATGTGCCTAAGGTTAAATTGCTGATTCTGGACGAAGTTCATAAAACACCTTACTCAGGACATCCAGGCTACCAAAAGACTGTCACCATGTTAAGAAAGGAATATTTCTGGCCTAATATGAAATCTGAAGTAGCTGAGTATATAGCTAGATGTTTGGACTGTCAACAAGTGAAAACTGAACACCAGCATCCAGCCGGTTTACTGCAACCTTTGCCTATTCCTAGTTGGAAATGGGAAATAATCAGCTTGGATTTCATTACTGGATTGCCTAGAAATCAGAATTAGAATGATTCAATTATGGTGGTAGTAGATAAACTAAGTAAAGCGGCACATTTCATTCTTGTTAAAACTACTTACAAGGCTGCAAACATAGCTGACATATTCTTAAAGCAGATTTTTCGGCTACATGGTGTACCGAAGGTTATCATTTCAGATAGGGATCCTAAATTCACAGGGAATTTCTGGAAATCCTTGTTTAAAGGATTGAATACAACACTAAATTTCAGCACCTCTTTCCATCCTTAAATAGATGGATAGACAGAAAGAGTGAATCAGGTGCTGAAAGATCTGTTAAGAATGTATGTTAAGGATCAGCCAGGTAAGTGGGAGGACTACTTGCATTTAGCAGAGTTTGCATACAATAACAACTATCAATCATCAGCTAAGTTCAGTCCATTTGAAATTCTGTATGGGCGTAAATGTAACACTCCTATTTCCTGGAATAATCCAGTAGATAGATTAGTGTTAGGGACAAAATTATTGAAGGAAATGGAACAGATTGTGAAACAAGTGCAGGAGAATTTGAAGGTTGCACAAGATCGGCAAAAGAGCCAAGCAGATTTGAAAATAACTCCCAAAGAGTTCCAGGTGGGTGAGCACGTGTTTATAAAGGTAAGACCAAAGAAGAGCTCCCTAAGATTGGGGAGTTGTGCAAAATTAGCACCACATTACTTGGTCCATTTGAAATTTTATCCAGAATTGGTCAAGTTGCATATCAGCTAGCGTTACCACCTAATTTAAAAGTGCATAATGTTTTTCATATTTCTGTTCTGAAAAAGTATGTTCATGATGCTACTCATGTGATTGATTGGAATGTTGTACAGGTGGAACCAGAAGGAGAAGTTCTGGTGGAACCGGACTATATCCTCGGGAGGAGGGAAATTACTCTGCGGAACCGCACAATTGGACAGCTGAAGGTGCAGTGGAAGCACCTTAGTCCTGAAGAAGCTACCTGGGAACTGGAAAGTAAGATGCGGGAAGCATACCCGAATCTGTTCCAGGAGGTTGCAGAGGATGAAGAATAAGTAACATCGAGGATGATGTTACATTTTAAGGGGGTGTGTATGTCACATACCCCAATTTTGTAAAATAATGTTAATTGTTTTAATTATATTCCTGAGACATTATGTTAAATTTAATGCTAAGTAGGATTTGATAACTCAGCAGAGTCAACAGAAGTGGAATGTAATTTAGAATATTTTATTATTAATAAATAAATTGTGGAGACAACAGCATGGGAGAGCTGTTAAAAAAAGGTTAATGGTCAAACTGGTGGATGGAACTAGGTGGAGGGCAAAAGACAAGTGGCAGCATCCTCAAACACTTGCTAAGTTGTAGGTGGAAACTTCCCTATATTTGGGGTCATGATCCCCCAAGAATGTGGGATCAGAGCAGGTGGCTCATTAAATGACAAATAACCCAAAAAAGGACCTAGGCAATCTTTTAAAAGTACTCAATGAAGAGAGCTGAGGCTGCTCATATATTTTCCAGAGAGAATTCATTCAGGTGAATGTTATTCAGGAAATTCATTGAGGAAAGAGAGAAAAACAGTAAGGAAGTTTTTATGAGAGGAATGCTGCAGTAACTTGATTTTATTACAGCTTGTTAGCTGGAAGAACTTACTGATAAGTTCTGTATTAATACTGAGTTTGAAGACGGGTATCTGACTTTTTGCTGCACCTAGTTCCAGCCAGGGAGACCAGAGCAAGCTCGGGGGTCCTGAGGAGTCGATGTTTGAGCACTCTCCAAGAATTGGTAGGGAGGAACGACCTCCCATTACTGTTGTTGTCCTAGTTCAAACAGGTTCTATCACTTAACTATTTTTGGATTTTAATGAATGTGAATGAATGAATGTTATGCTTATATTATAGGACAGAAGAGTTGACTAGTTTAGTAATTAAAATGTTTTAGTTTATCAGTAATTAATCTGTTGATGAAAAATAAAGACCCACTGTGTTTTTCCACATCTGGGTTCACCAGAACGTACTCCAGCACAGGGGTAGAATTATAGAAGGATGATATGATGATAATATAGAATACAATGATAGTAAAATTTTTAGATTAGTATCACTGTGTTATTTGCAGAGGAATTATCTTGGTATTGGGAGTAGTATTTTTCTGTACAGTTCTTGTTATTTAGTTACTTTCAGTAACCTAAAGTGCTTCATAGATTCACAGTTTATTTTCTTTCAATTTTAATAACTGTTTTATCTAAGAATTTAATGGAAAAACAGAATAGCTAGACTTCGAATTCATTCTACAGGTATTACAGTTCTTAGCAGGATTCTCTTACAAAAGAACATATATAAATGTACATAGGTTATTTACTCAAGTTCTATTTTTTCTAGTTATTTATAAACAAAATATGTAACTGTAGTTTATAATTCTCAAAATATTAACTGGGTAGAATAAAACTGTGTAGTAAACAGAATAAGTTCTTTTATAAATAAATTTTATAATTGTTAACTGGTTATTTTAAAAGAGATATTATAGAATATAGAAGATGTAAGAACAAAGTAGATAAATAATAATTTATCTTGTATTTATAACTAATCAAAATACAGTTGATAATTATAATATTTATAGCACAGCTCTATAGATTATTATTAAATGAAAACAGTGTATTATATTATAATATCACTAGTAAATGGAATGAAATTTATACAAAAGAGCTGTTCATAACGGATACCTTACTTACTGTAATTAAACACAAATTTATTATAAGTTATAGGATAATAGTTATATAATAACAATACCACCACTTTCAAATAAAAATAACTAAGTATCTATGAGTACAAGAACAACATTATTTTGTCTATTTTATGTACTGTATAGACAAATTATGCAAGTTAAAATACTAAGTACAGGAACAGTAATAATGGGTAATCTAGTTAATTTTAGTATTATCAGATTTCATATAATTTCTGTACATAAAAAGGGAGTAACTATTAGTTACTTAAAGTACTTTACCATAAATATAAATCAAACAAATAGAGCTTTATTCTGCTCGTCCTATCAAGTCAATCTATTTTAATACAAATTAACTAAAATAATTTGCAGATATATTATTAACCTAGGATAGTTTTCCAAGATCATTTAAATATTTCTTTTACGGCCGCACTCACAGAGTATTATTATTATAATGCAAATAAGCATAGAATTAAATAAATTGCAGTTAGATATTGTAAGCACCAGATAACAAAAAGGGCTGTTTCACAACTTATATATTAAGTGAGGGTTTAAAAACCCTGTAAGTATAAAACATCCACAGAAGTATGGAATCGAGGGTTTCCAAACCCGTATTCCAAGTTGTCTCTTAACCTTGGTATTTACACAGTAAAGTCTAAGTGAAAGATTACTGAAGCCACGGCTTCTACAAAGTTTTTAAAAATAGTTTTAATATACAATGACGACCAGAGCTAGAGCGCCTGCATGCAGCTCAAGGGCCTCCTATAACTGTAAGAATAAGCCACAATACGAAGTAATAGGTAAACAAAAACCCTAAAGGCAACAGTTCTTGACAGCACAACCCATTTTGTTCTAGATGGACCAAGTAAAGTAACGACCATGGTTAAAACTAGGATTACCGTAAACCCCGAACTGCTGTTGGAACCTCGTACAGCCAAGCAGAGAAAAGGATCGACCTGTAATAAGCAAAGTTCATGTTAAAAACCTGTTAAAAAGGATTATTATTACTCTAAAAAAAAATTAATGATTAGAAGGAGGACTGATAGTCCTCTTACCTAAAATTTTGGTAAGCCATGACCTCTATCGAACTGTGCAACAATCATTGAACACAAGCAGAAGGGAGAAGAGGGCTTAACAACGTAGCATACATCCAAATGTTGTTACGAGAAACAACACTGCAGCACTCACAAAGGAGGAAGGCGTTATAGTCGAGGGTTAGAAATAGAATGGCGAGGGAGAAAACCCTGAAGACTTCATCAATACCCTTCGTAAAAGCACCAGACAGCGTTATAACAGCCTCTCTCTACAGCAGTGGACGAATAGTAATGGAGAAATAACATTTGGAGGCTGCCACAAAGCAAGGTAACGACAATGCTTGGGAGTCTTTGCAACAGAGCGAGGGATGCCCGAAGGCGATGAAAGAATGGCGTAGTAGGGTTTGGCTTCAGCCCATTTAACATCCCAATGCATGGATAAGAAATGGCCACGTTGCTACGTAAATTTTTTTACGATGTGGGTAAGTTTGTATAGTCCTGGCAATCCAACTTTTTCCAAATGATTTCCAATCATTTGATTTTATCCATAGTTTCGCTTATTGTCATCATGCATGTAGTATGGAACCTGCATAATTATGTCACAAACAAAAACAACCTTGTTAGTAATTATTGAAGGCATAAGAACCATACAACCCTTAAGGTTATGCTATTGGTTTATATTACAAAGTATAATCTTTACTTTATTATAACTCAAACTCCTTGCATATTTCCATTCCATGCTACAACGTTATCATTAAAGGTTATAATTATAAAAATGACAAGGGGATCATCTAAAGTATGACTTATGAGAAGAAACATATTAATTCTCCTTAGTGATAATCTTACTTACATGTAGCTACCTTGGAACGTATCACGATGCCTTTTATTGCTACATGTTATATTATATTATCACCCTTACGATGCAATAAAATGATAACATTTTGTTTATCGTGGGTGCAACTAATAATAAGGGCAAAAACCTTGTATCATGTTATGGTATTTAATAAACCTTTGATTTTAATCAACACCACAATTAGAGTGGTAATTACAATAACACCATCTTATTTACAAACTTGAAATACAAGTATTTCCCCAACATTTATGTTGTAATTATAGAGTATACTTTTGGTACACTTTAAAGAGGTTGTAGATTCAACCATAGTAAATATGGTACTATAATGTTAACCTTTATGGTTTTTCCATAGTTATCTAAGTTGGATTAAAGCTTACAAGAGGGAATGGCAACTAAATAGTTTGATGAGTGCATCATCTGGATTAATGTTCTGAAACTTAGAATTCTATCACATAGGAAGGTGAAGTCATTTAAGAAAAAGTTTATCAAAGTAAGGGTTAGACCTTGAAACTTGTACAAATCAGTGGTAATGTATATAAGACCTGGTGCGACAGTATAGGTTTATTCTTATCATTGAATAGTTTAATTTTGGTAGCAAAAGATTGTAATCCCTCTTCTTTATACACTTTACGAAATAAGAGTATTTGTGCTTTCTTAAACATAAACTATTGATTTTCATTTTCTATTTGTAAACAATCCTATTCAAATATATTTTGACACTGCTAACTATGATAAATATCAAATAGTTCAGTAATCTTAGGAATTATGAATGAAGAACAGATAATGAATTTACCTCAGTAAGCATTGATATGTGCTTAGCTACTACTGTCTTACTGAACTTTAAATTGCAAACAAACTTGTGCTTAAATACTTTAGAATTTTTATTGCAGCAGCCAAACCTCTTTACCTGTAATCTGTAAGGAAAGAAGAAACTTTCTGCATTAGCTCGAAAGCTAAGGAAGCCCGGTGTTTGCAAGACAGTCTCCCGTTTTGGTCGGAAAAAGAACAAAATCAGTAAACTAAAAAGAACTGTTCTACTGTTAATCATATCCAACAAATAATAAATTTCGATAACAGTTAACTAATCAAACATTTAGTGACTGCATTTATTGAAATTATATGCATTTAAAAAAAAAAATTTCGGAAAATTTTGGGTTTTGACAAGCTAGATGAGTTTGGGAGTGAGAGAGAGTGGAGGAGGAGGGGTTTTAGTGGAATGGGGAGACAAAGGTATGTGTGTGTGTGTGAGAGAGAGAGAGAGAGAGAGAGAGAGAGAGAGAGAGAGAGAGAGAGAGAGAGAGAGAGAGAGAGAGAGAGAGAGAGAGAGAGAGAGAGAGAGAGAGAGAGAGAGAGAGAGAGAGAGAGAGAGAGAGAGAGAGAGAGAGAGAGAGAGAGAGAGAGAGAGAGAGAGAGAGAGAGAGAGAGAGAGAGAGAGAGAGAGAGAGAGAGAGAGAGAGAGAGAGAGAGAGAGAGAGAGAGAGAGAGAGAGAGAGAGAGAGAGAGAGAGAGAGAGAGAGAGAGAGAGAGAGAGAGAGAGAGAGAGAGAGAGAGAGAGAGAGAGAGAGAGAGAGAGAGAGAGAGAGAGAGAGAGAGAGAGAGAGAGAGAGAGAGAGAGAGAGAGAGAGAGAGAGAGAGAGAGAGAGAGAGAGAGAGAGAGAGAGAGAGAGAGAGAGAGAGAGAGAGAGAGAGAGAGAGAGAGAGAGAGAGAGAGAGAGAGAGAGAGAGAGAGAGAGAGAGAGAGAGAGAGAGAGAGAGAGAGAGAGAGAGAGAGAGAGAGAGAGAGAGAGAGAGAGAGAGAGAGAGAGAGAGAGAGAGAGAGAGAGAGAGAGAGAGAGAGAGAGAGAGAGAGAGAGAGAGAGAGAGAGAGAGAGAGAGAGAGAGAGAGAGAGAGAGAGAGAGAGAGAGAGAGAGAGAGAGAGAGAGAGAGAGAGAGAGAGAGAGAGAGAGAGAGAGAGAGAGAGAGAGAGAGAGAGAGAGAGAGAGAGAGAGAGAGAGAGAGAGAGAGAGAGAGAGAGAGAGAGAGAGAGAGAGAGAGAGAGAGAGAGAGAGAGAGAGAGAGAGAGAGAGAGAGAGAGAGAGAGAGAGAGAGAGAGAGAGAGAGAGAGAGAGAGAGAGAGAGAGAGAGAGAGAGAGAGAGAGAGAGAGAGAGAGAGAGAGAGAGAGAGAGAGAGAGAGAGAGAGAGAGAGAGAGAGAGAGAGAGAGAGAGAGAGAGAGAGAGAGAGAGAGAGAGAGAGAGAGAGAGAGAGAGAGAGAGAGAGAGAGAGAGAGAGAGAGAGAGAGAGAGAGAGAGAGAGAGAGAGAGAGAGAGAGAGAGAGAGAGAGAGAGAGAGAGAGAGAGAGAGAGAGAGAGAGAGAGAGAGAGAGAGAGAGAGAGAGAGAGAGAGAGAGAGAGAGAGAGAGAGAGAGAGAGAGAGAGAGAGAGAGAGAGAGAGAGAGAGAGAGAGGGGGGGAGGGGGGTTGGGGAATATATATATGGGGGTGGGGTTTAGGTGTAGTTGGATGAGTTGGGGAGTGAGAGATAGTGGAGGAGTGGAGGTGTTAGTGGAAGGGGGAGACATAGGGGGAGAGAGTGAGAGACAAGGAGATAGAATGGTGGGTTTTCATGGGATTGAAGGGATTGGGTGGGGTTGTAGTTAAGGGAAAAAGAGGTGGTTAGAGGTAAGAGGAGGAGGCAGGTTAGAGGGTGGGGGATATCAATGGATGTTTGTGTGTGGGTGTGGGTGTAGTGAGAATTTCTCCTCACTACAGGGGCAGGAATGGTTCCCTTGTGCCTATAGGGCACAAAGGTAGGTTCCTACTCTTTGAAAACAGTAAAAAACAGAATGAAAAACAACATGAACAGAGCAGTAAATTAAACTAAGCTAATATAAACAAGAATAAGCAAATGGCAGCTACTTTAAACTAGATCTAAGAGCTAATAAAAAAAAGAAAGATGGAGATGAAGCCCTTGTGAACCCTCTGCAGAAAACGGGTTAGGGTTCCACCTCCTTGAAACCTGCAAACAACCTAAGCTACTACAATGGCAAACCTGTAAACAATGTCAATGAAAAAACTGCCAATAGAAATGAGGGTTAGAAAGCAAAAATAGTAAGACAAACATGAAAAGAAATTATACCTCACTTAGGTGGAAATGGTCCACCATGCCCTAGCTCATGGGAGCACCTCCCTCTTAGTTAGGAAACAATGGCTTGATGAGATGGAGATGGAGGAGAGGGAGAGTGGGTGGTTTGAGAGCAAAAGGTCTCAAAGCATCCACGAGAAGCATAACAGCAGGCAAGTGAGGAGTGTTTTGAGAGTGACCCCCCACCCTCCTTTTATAGTTTTTTCAAGGGATTTTAGGGTTTTAAGCCCTTGGTGAGAGCTTTAGCCCCTTTTTTGGGCCTTTAGCCCCTTTTAGGGTTTTAGACCCTTTTTGAGGGCTTTAGCTCCTAGGGGGCTATTTTGGGCTCCTTTTTTGGGTTTTTATCCCTTTTCTTCATCCTTGGGCTCTTTTGGAGGTGTGGGGGTCACATAGAAGGTCTTATGGAGTGAAATGAGTGTTGTGAGATGGTGTCCTTGGGTGGTGTAGGCCATAGAGAGATATGTGGGGGATTTTTGGGTTAACAGATTGCCCCCTGATGTGTGAGGGCAGGAGCTCAATGTATGGTCGATGGACATCATAGGATTTGTTGTGTAGAGGTGGTGCTTCCAGGGCTGGGGCATGGTGGATTTTGGTTTTTGTATTAATTTGGTTCCCATCAATGGGTGAGATACAATAAATGTGTGACATCTATATGGACGAGGCGAGCATTCCCATGATTATGACAATGTCAAAAGAATCATTTGATCTATGCTCTAAAATACAAGAGCTGATCATATACAACTGATGTTACAATGATGGTTGCCTCTCATGCGAGGCTGAATACAATGTTGATCTAGTACATTGGACCCATTCCATTCTCATAGAATGCTACATCTTGATGACTGATGGTCTGCTGGATCTGGAACGGTACATAGCTGTGTGGACTCGCTGATTGAGAGTCAGGGTCTCTGTGGTACAAGTATGCTGCATCAATCATAAAGGTATATCGAAGCACTGCTGGGGCTTCTGATCACTATCTCCAATGCAACCCGGAAATCACAAGGGGCATAACCTATTTAGGTACCTCGAGTGGACTCACCAATATGCTAGATTCGGGTGACATCCGGGGTCTTCGACCAAGTACTGTGTGGAACAAACCCTGTGCAAATCTCAACGGTGTGATGATGGAGTTGAAGTCGAGCACGTGAGAAATGACCACCCCGATTGGCACTAAGGACTCCTCTCAAGTGGTCCAAGGAACTCATCAATGATGTAAATGAAACCAAGGTACAAGGACCTCTGGGTCTATCCTATGGAATATGTGCGTTGGTGTCGACAGAGGGAGACCTGCCCCTAGTCAAGGAAATGATGTTTTCTTGACCGGGAGTGCGAGGGAGAAAACCGAAAGGTGTGAATCAATCTGCGGACTGACTCACTGAATTGGGGGGGGGAGGGAGGGAAGTGAAAAAACTGAACAGGGGAAAGGGGGGAGTGGGAGACTCAAACTTCCTTTGTTCAGAGTATGATGGCAAGGCAGACCAAGAAGCAAATGAAACTTAACTCATGGGAATGGGATCATAGCTGTAATACCAGGAATGTCACTACATATGGGAAATACTTGGAGGAGGTGGACACTTTTGATACTGATGGGATCCAAGGAAGACACATTACAGAGTACTCTAAATAGAGGCGACCCAATGTGGGGATGCTACCAAACTATTTTCTATGGGGTGGTGTCTAGGGACACCATTGTGGTGTGATCTTATGGATTTTTGGCGAGCCTGAGAAGGTAATAGCTCATTGGTGCTTTCAATTTTAGAGAGTTTGAAAGCACGAAGAAGACTCCAGTGGGGGCTCTTTTTCGTTGGTAGTATCCTATGTCCGAAGAAGGATAAAAGTATACATAGGAGAGCTCACCCATCCTGTAGGGGATGAGAGACTTCTTTACCATTGGTAGTCCAATCAGGACATAAAAGGTTAAACCTATACTAATTGGACGGTCATTCAGATACTTTTACGAGCATGAATGAAACCAACTTTTCTCGGCAATCTTTTCTTGATGAGACGGCTGGAAAGAGCTTAATGACAACCGATGGTGATATTTTTCATAAAGTGCGGCCTTTCTACCCGAGAAAGCATAAAAGTATGCAGAGGGGAATAGTCTTGGATTGAGTGTGCCAAGGAGTTCCTTTTCATGAAATGGTCTACATGGTCCACAAAAGGAACTAAACGGGACGATGTAGACACCCTTTCCTATACTTTAGTGTGCGGGAAAGGAAGCAGCTGAGCTCGACGATCTTTTCATTGTTTTGAGGAGTCAGAAAAGAGCTTAAACGAAACTCCAATGTGGTCAACCGACTGCGGTGAAACGAGCGGTGCCCCATGTCGGGACGGTGGATAGAGGTCCACAAGTCATCCGTGCAGTATGGATGAAGCAGAAGGCTCTCAAACATACCAATACATGCGTGGGATAGATCGCGGTAGAGGCCTGTGAGATAGTGCGACAGAGGCATGCAAACTGAGGTGGTTCTCGAACAGAGGCCAGGAGAGCGTGTGTGTGTGTTGTGGTGGACGAACTTGACTACATGCTATGTGACTGCAAGTTTGGGGGAACTTATATGCCAAATACATGCAAGAAAAGAAATCGTTTGGTGGACAGTGGTCCAGAGGTGTGTGTCAGGTGTATTAAAAAGAAAAGATAATCTATGTGTTAAAAATACAAGATAAAAGCTAAAATTACATTTCTTAATGGGTGGCAGCCCAAGGACACTTCTATGTCAAATATATGGAAGAAAAACAAAAGGTTTTGTGGACAATGGTATAGATGTCCGTGTAAGGTGCGGTGAAAAAAGACAATTATAAATACAAAAAGTAAAATTATAGTACAATCCTTAACAGGCGACGGCCCGACAGCTTGCATGAGTAGCGGTCGGGAAGTGTGATACGAGTACTAGTCTGTAAACACTCACATAATCATGTCATGGCTTGTGAATCGAGGTGACTTGTGGGAGATGGTCCCAAAATTGACTTATTAAACATGAGACGATGGTCTCATAACTATATAGAGGGTGGTATTCTGAAACCAGTGGAGTGAACGACATCTCAAATGAAGTCTGTATGGTCCTGTTATGTTGATCGGAAGAAATTAGGTCAAATGGGGCTTATAAAAGGGGGGGTCCACATGGTGTAGTGTCATTGTCACTGTTCATTGTGAAGTTGAAGAGGTGGGCCCTAATTCTTCATTTACTAATTTCTCTTGATCCGACCGATGGTTTCACGAGCCGTGACTTGCAGGTAAAAGCTCTCACTGAACCTCTTCATTTTGATGGCTTATTTACTGAATTTGACCACATGGAGGCCCCCCATGAGTTGTTTGGGGTTTCTTATGTGCCAGGTTGCTCATTTCGAAGGGAAAGGTGTGCCCTGGGTGCTCCTTTTGCTTAGATAAGTGCGCCCTAGCCTCCTTTTGGTGGTTTTTTGATGGTGGGGATGTTTGACATCAGGATTTTTGCTTTGTGCAGGATGGTGGAGATAAAATGTACGGAGAGAGACTGCAAGCCAGTTAGAGATGCATCATTACATGATGGGGGTGTTAGAGATACACTAGCCCATTGTGGGTTGCTGAAGTTTATGAGGATTCCACTTATGCGAAGCTTGGTTTTGCTGATGTAAACTCTAATCAGTTTCTAGGATGTTGCTGAGGAGGTGTTTCTCTTCTAGGGCTAGCGTATTGAGATTATGCTAGAGGATGTGTATTTCATTACTGGGCTCCTAGTATTGGGAGTAGTTGGTGACTTGGCACCTGTACTATCTCGGGGGGAGACATTAGAGGATCTATGTGATCGACACTATTATGCTACAACATATGTGCATGGTTCTTACATCCTGATGTGTGACATCGAGGAGTTTTCCACACGGGTAGTAGGGACTTTACTGCAGCACATCTTGGGTTCCACGGGGAGCCATAAGATTTTTGGTGGTCAGCTGCAGCTAGTAGAGTGTGCCATTGGTGGCACATATTATGCATGGGGCCAGATGTACTTGCAGGCTGTTCGGCGTCAACTGAACAAGTCGAAGACTACTAGTGTTGGGTTTTGCTTTGGCTCCTTCCTATGTGCTTTCTTCTTTGAGAAAGTACCTACACTTCGTCCTCATCGGGCTGTGGAGGACAGTGGTCCATAGGAGCCGAGGATGTATAGGTGGTGCCAGATGATGATTCGCAAGGGTGGCGGCAAAGTGGGTCGCTTTTTCACAGAGGAGTTGCACTGCTCCAGCTTCCTGTGGTGATCGATGAGTACCCTTATGCGGGTATGGATTTCCAGGGAGATATTGAGATGCCCCAACCTCCTGGTCAGGTTTGGGGACCAGTTGGTATGTATGCTTGATATTTTTATGTTCATATTTGTGCATAGTCTAGTTGAGTTGGTTAGTGATTTTCATATTGATGTATGTGGATTGATGGTGTCCTTGCTTGTGTGTGCAGATGTTGGTCCTCGCCTGCCCCCTGGGCATCGAAGGCGGGTTGTTACCGTACCTCCTGCTGCAACTTCTGCGGCGGCCCCTTCCAAGAGCTCCCGCAGGTGGCAGCAAGACATGGATGGACAGGAACCATACATGGAGGAGGTAGCTACTAGAGTGTCAGATGTTGGATGGCGGCACCTGAGTACCAATTTTATTGTTGTGATTCAAAATCTTCCTCTTGAGCTGATGGGCGTGATGAGGAAGATGGCAGTGGCTTGCGAGCACTTTTGCCGAACGGCAAGAGGTGGTCTTCTTGCAGAGGATGCATCCTCTTCGAAAGATGATGATGCCGAGTCAGATTAGTAGCCTTGTGGGGCTATTCCTAGCATGTTGGTGCACTGAGGGGTTTTTGTGTCGCTTATGTATATCCTATTGAGAAAGCATATGTGGCTTCTCATTTTTGTATTGGACATGTTTTGGACATGCAACTTATGGATTTATATCTATATATATTTTTGACGCACGTGGATGCGATTTTGTGGTTTTATTATGTGACTCTTTTTATTATGTTGTGGAATGCAAATTCCTATGTGATGTATTATTACACTGTGTGTGTATTTTTAGACATGATTATGCATTATGTTATGGTTGTATGTTTCCTATATACTGTTATGGATGTGCCAATTTAGAATATCGTTAGCCATTTGATCTGCGATGCTATTGAGGTTCCTGGGAACATGTGTGAATGTGATGGATTCAAATGTTCTAACCATGTGCTTAGTGCGTAGGTACTTTCTAAAGAGGCAGGGATCGCAAAATCGGTAGTGGTTGTTCAGTTGAGAAACAAGCAGTTGGGAGTCTAAGAAGACATCAAGATGGTGAATTCCTAATTATAGAGCGGTGGCCAAGAGGCCATTGACACCATCATACTCCACCTGGTTGTTGGTTGCGGTGCCCATGCATATTCCGTCGATGTGGATCAACTCGTGCGATGGGGAGTAGATTACCCATGCAGCCGAGGTGAGGTTCGGGTACCATCTGCTTGCTCCATTTGCGAATCCCATATACCGATTTGAGGTGTGCTCCATCTGAAGAAATGAGAGGAAATGATACATAAGACTCAATCAGGAAAAATGTGTAAAACAAAAAATGGAAAGGCTATAATACAATTTAGAATTATGTCACTCAAAGGCATGACGTTAGGGGGAAAGTCGTTTGGACTCTCCCAGGATCAGCAGTCATTCCTTTGTGTGACACGATGAATCCTTGGAGACGGCCTATGGGGACACAGAAAACACACTTGGATGGGTTCAAGCGGATCCTGTACTAGTGGCATCGCATTAGGAGTTGGTGCAAGTCATCTATGTGTTGTGTGTGGTTTTGCGACCGTGCGATGAGGTTGTCAAAACATACCAACATGATGTGAATGAGATCGCGGAAGCAATGCATCATGGCGGGTTGGAAGGTGGCTCTAGAATTTTTGAGGCCAAAGGGCATGACTCGGTAGGTGAAGGTGCCCCATGGGGTTGTGAATGCCATTTTGTAACGGTCTTTTTTCTGGATTTGGATTTGGTTGTAGCCAAAAAATCCGTCCATGAAGAAGAAGGCCTCATGTCCGTTGCATGCATTGATGATCTGGTCGATGAACGGTGTGGGGAAGTTGTCTTTGGGACATGCCCCATTTAGATCGCAAAATTATGTGCAAACACGAATGGTGCCCTTTTTTTCATTCAAGGGAACAGGATTAGAAACCCAAGTTGTGGATGCAATGGGATAAATGAAGTTGACTGTGCGCAGCTTCTCTATCTCAGCTTTCACCGCAGCCACTTTGGATGGATGGATGGGCCGTTGCTTCTGGTGGACGAGTGCCACATCAGGCCATGTGTCGATGTGGTGTTCCACGATGGATGGATCTAAGCTGGGAATTTCAGTGTATGACCAGGCAAAGATGTCATGGAATTCTTGGAAGAGAGTGGTGTAGGCATCGACCTCTTCCAGGGAGCAAGATTCCCCCAACATGATTTCATCAACGATCTCAGAGTTGGTTGAGATGTCGATTTTAATTGTTTGTGAAATGTTCACCATGTTCCCTTCTTAAAAGGCATCGGGTGCTGGGATTGGGTTCTTGAACCAGTCAACCTTCCCATGGATGAAATCTTTGGTCTCCACGAAAAACTGGTCGAATTGTGACACAAGATCTTTTGGGAGGAAGAACGAGCAATGGTGCATGTCGTCCCATGGGTGTTCCAGGGCGGTCAGAGCTTCAAGTATCTCTTCATCATTGTTGAAGCAACGAAGTGACAGGTTTGATGGACCGTCATTCCAGATGGGGATGAGTTGGTCGGGGGAACTAGACATCATGTAAATGGACATGGTGTCAGACGAAGGAGGTGGTGGGTGAACTTCTTCAATCAAGGTGATCTCAGACTCAAGGGAATGGCGACGAAGGTTAGCAAGATCCATTTGAAATTTGGGCAGGTCTTGGAAATGGTGGGAGTAATGTCCATACAGGCCTCAAAGGGCACAAGCATGGTTTGTCCTTAATGCCTTGTTCTTGACTAGTGGCATGGTTGGGAGTTCAACCATGGGGATGTTTTCGTTCGTATCCATGGCATCCAGATGCGCATGGATCACTGGGATTTTAGGGAAATTCTGAGTTGGATGGCCCTGTTGTTCACAGACGGCACAAGGTGGGACTTGTCATGGTTTTGCGGTGGCTTTGGTGTTCTTTCCCCTTGCCCTTTTGGGTTGGGGTGGTGCAGGTGTGGGTGTGGCGGTTGCCTTATGCAAACCGGGTGGGGGGTGAGACTCAACTGTAATAGGTTGCACTGGAGCTAACACAACCTGGGGCATTACTGGTTGAGCTGGTGGATCAAGATACCACACCGGGATCCCCAACGTAAAGTTGGGTAGGCTTAAGGTGGCCATGACCAGCTTGCTCATGACACTAGGTGGGGGAAAGAGGAAGGGAATTGTATGGACCAGAGATGAGCCCACATAACTCCCAACTGGTTGCATGTGGGGGTGAGTTTGTGCTTGCAGTTTGGGTGCAACGGTGCTTGATGAGACCATGCACAAGTCTGCAGTTTGCTTTTGTGTCGGTGGTGGTGACACTAACAGGAAATGAGCTGTCATGGTGGGATTGGTAAACAACCCAAGGCCCAAATTCAATGGTGCAGAGGCTGGTATGTTTGCAACCACAGTGTTGGTTGCAGGGATGATGTTAGCATGTGCAGTCGCCCCTTGTGGCTTAGTGGTGGTGATGGTAGGGATAACGTTGGCAGGCGTTGTTAACCCTTGTAGATCAGAGTAGGTGAACTGGTCAACCGTCACATTCTTCCCTTTGTGGGGGAACATCATGAGGTGAAAGACAATTGATGCAACAAATCGCATGGAGTACATGTAACTCCTCCCAAGGAGGAGGTTGTAATCTAGTTGAGCATTGACGACCTTGATGTCAATCAGGACTGTCTTCTCGGCTAATGTGATAGGGACATGGGGGAGCATTCTTTGGGCTTTAGTGGGATGTCCATCACAAGCCCACAGAGTCGTGGAGGACGTTTGCAGAATCGATGATCCAAGATTCTGCCAAAACAAGGTAGACATGACGCACATGGATGCCCCCTCATCCACTATGCATCGGTGCACAACCAAGTTCCGGATAGATACCGGGATTTGGAAGGCAATAGTGGAGGGCATGCGTGGCTCTCTGTTCTCTATGTCAAATGTGATTAAATTGGAATCAAAGGGGTCTACTGCCCCTAGAGCGGCTAGTAAGGCTTTCCGTTGCATTGGGAACATTTTAAGTACCTCAAGAGTGGACATGGCGGTTGGGATTTGGGCCAAATCATCCACAATGCTATAGCTGACCACAACTCTAGTTGTGGCATTATTGGCAATTCTGCATATGGGGGGGCATGGTAATGGGCGTAACTGGAGAGGTAAGTTGGTTGTCTTAGACATGGATGCTGTTGATGAGTTGACAGATTCGGTGGTGGTACCGTACTGATTTCATCTAGATTGTAAGTTAACCTCTTCAGTGGTCATGGTCATCAGGTGGTGAACACCTGTTTCGTCCATGGGAAGTGCCCCCGGAGCATTGGGATTGGCCTGGGGAGGGAGAGAAGTTGCCACCAATCCTTGGACTGGTAGTGGGTTTTGAAGCACCATGGGAGGAGTTCCTTGTGGTGACTGGTTGGGTTGGGCTTGAGTGGGGGCATTGGCGGCCTGTTGGGCCTCATTTTGAATGGCTTTCTTAGTGCGATCCATGAGGGGACACTCAAATGTGTAATGCCCATAAACATCACAGAGTGTACAAGGTTGGCTTGTGCGCAACGGTGCATTGTGTCTTGGTGGATTCTTTCTTGGGGGGTTTTGGGCTGGCTGGTTGGCCGTGGCATTATTGGGAGGGTCCGGTTGCTAATCGCCTCCCTATGGTTGGTTATTGCCTTGGTTACGGGGCCTATTGTTTCTAGCTTTCCCTTGTTGATTACTAGGGGTAGGCTGGTTGGGACGATTTTGTTGTTCGAACACTTGTCCCAACGGAGCGGGTGGAGCGGAGGCGGGGGCTTGAACTTGTTGCACTGGTGGTGTATAGTATATTTGTGGGGGTGGTGGTGCCACAGATGTGGTAATTTTCCCCCCATACTATTGTGTTGGCCAAGCCATGGCCTAAGCCTATTGCGGTGGCGCAAGTTATGCATAAGAGGTTGTTGCTCCGGACTGGGATATCATTCTAGCATAGTCTGGAGCTTGGTTTTAGTAAGAAACATTAGCAGTGTTGCTTGGTTGGGGTGTAACGAAAGGTGGTGTCAGGCGAGGCTATGGTTGTTGGGAGACTGACCCTATGATGTCGTCCACTGTGTGGGATGCCCCTGGTGCATCGCGGTAGGAGGTACTTAGACGGGGAACGTCTGGAATGATAGTATACAAGTATCTCGATTGGGCATAAATGAGGTCAAATTGTTGGGCCTTCAATATGGCCTCTTCTTCAGATTGGGAACATTCAGATGCGACGTCCTTTGCGATGGGCGGGAGAAAATTCTTGAGGAACCAATCCAAGAAGATCCCATCATCAAGTTGGATCGTACACAAGCTACGGTGCTGCCACCACTCATGGATATGATTAGTGATGTGAGTGGTGGTGTTTTGGTGACAGGATAATAGGATCTCCACTCCCTCTTTGTATCTGACAGGGAGTTGGAAATACTGTAGGAGCATGAAGGATAGGGAGTTGAAGTCAGGGTACTTGGCTTGTGGCAGCTCAATGTACCATTTGGCCGCGACACCTGTAAGGGTGCATTGGAATAACCTCAGCCTGATGGAGTCGTCTATGATGCTGTTGGATGAGCACCATAGATGGAATGTCATTATATGATTTTGGGGACATTCCCAGGATTTACCTTCAAAATTTGGGATGTCTGATGGCATCTTAGTTGACATGGGTGGCCGGAAAGCTTGGTGGCAGATGGGCTCATTCGTTAATCTAGCCAAGTCAGGCAAGTTCAGACAAGCCATGAAGGGTAGATTTGACCCCAAGTTAATGTGGGATGGGGTCGCAATGGGGGTGGGGTTTGCAAGTGCATAATGCATCTGCATGGCTAGGGGTGCTCGTGGTGGCACCATGGCAGATGGGCCAATGCCCCCAAGTGTTGTGGGTGGGATGGTATGGGTAGCAGGGGCATTGCACCCATGTATGGCTGTAGGGGCAATGTGGGTGGTCGGTGAACTTCCCCCCTGTGTGGCAGGAGGGACAATTTGTGTGGAGGGGCCACTACCCCAATGTGTTACCATTGGGCCAACTTGTCTGGTCACTATTGGTGGTGGCAATTTGCTAATGACAATCTGCATGACTGTGCTTGGACTGCTTGCCAAGTTGTGGGTGACAGGTTGTGATGTGGACATCGGTTCACTTGCTAAGGTTAGGATGAAAAATGGATCCAGGTTAGCACTAGCCATGGGGCTTGATGGTGTGGTGTGGAGGTCTGGTTCAGATTGATATGGGTCTAAATTAGAATCAAAGGTTGTGTGGCCCTCTGATGGTGTGGGAGATCGCTGAGAATGGTTACGACGGTGCTGATTGAGTGTTCCAAATGGTGGTGGTTCACCTCTTAGGCGTGAGGAAGATCGCGGAGGATCAATTCTGTTCGCTTTTGTGTATGAAACTGGTAGGTATGAGATTTGGACCCTGGTTTCAATGGCTTCCTATTGGCTAAAGGTGGTCTCTCGGCCACCAATACTGCTAGAAGACAGTGCTTGGCTTGTTCCTTACGGGTGTTTCTACTCAATCAGGAGGGGTCATTGCCCATTTCACTTGGAAATTCCTCTTAGCGGCCAGCTACTTTGGGGTTCCTGTGGTACTTCTCACAATGAGTTTCTGGGCAAAGCCCAAGTACTTCCCATAGTTGAAGCAGTTAGGGACTTATGTCCTCAAAGACTACAAAATTGATTGAACTTAGTGTAAATTTGGTAAATTTTAAGGCTTACTCAGCGTCATGAACTGAGTTGGGTTAATTATTTGGTATGGTGTGTTGGTTTGCTTGTTTGTTCTAGTATTTGGTTTGTAATATGGTTTATGAATTCATGGTAGAGTTCGTATCATGGTTTTGTATGGAAACATAAACATAAATTTGTAAGCAAGTATGGTGATTAACCCTAAATTGTTGGCCTAACTAAATGTCTACCTCTCAGTGATATTCTTCTTCAACCAAGAGAAGGTGTTGGGCTCTCAACACAATGGGACTAAGCCCATCCATAGATCCTCTAGTCACCTCCCAAGTGCTAGGTTGGTCAACATGGAGGACCCTTAGCATCATGAGAAACCCTCCTTCTCTACCCCCTCTACCTTCCAGGTCACCTGGTTTTAGTGGTTTGGGAAAAATACCATGGAGTACCTATATCTATACGAGCTTACCCTTCGTCGTATCCCAGAATACCCCAAAGGGTGATGACTGGGTAGAGGAGGAAGGCGGGAGAAAGATGGTTATTTTTAAGTTACTTTTAGTTAGACTAGTTGATTTTATTAAGCCTTAGTGATTAATTTAGCATATACACATTGTTCATGGATTGATTTGTAGAAAATAAAAATTTGAATTGAAAGAGACCTACAATGGTGGACAGAGGCGGTTGGGCCACACTAAAAATCCTCTGAAACTAAAAATTACTGTTAATTAAACATAAATACAACTTCCATGTGACAGGTCGCGCATTTCTGACCAAATCCAATGAGGGGGCCATAAGATTTTTCAAGAAATGAGTGAGGGGGTCGCACAGAATGCGGAAACAGCTGCAACCTGAGATTCTGGGCTGAAGTCATGCCTATTTGAGGATTATGTGTTCCCTGGGTGCACCTATTGGCAAATTAAGAGCGCCCCAGTCTCACCTTTTCCCCCAATAAGAGCGACCTACTCCGGAAAGTGTTTTTTTGGGGTTGCAGGGTTAGAACTAGCCAACAGTAACTGGTACTGGGGTCAGTTTGACTCGGCTCGGCCTAACAAAGGCTTTGGCACTGAATAAACATGAAATAAAGTAGATTTAAATAGATCTAACCTAATATTTCTAAAAACTAGGGTAAAATGGAAAACAATTGAAAACATGAAATTTTTGGCCCATGGATCCTGTGGGATCGACCAAGTGGACTTGCCAAAGCTGTAGTGAGAATTTCTCCTCACTACAGGGGCAGGAATGGCTCCCTTGTTCCTATAGGGCACAAAGGTAGGTTCTTACTCTTTGAAAACAATAAGAAATGGAATGAAAAGCAGCATGAACAGAGCAACGAATTAAACTAAGTTAATATAAACAAGAATAAGCAATTGGCAGCTACTGTAAACTAGATCTAAGAGCTAATAACAGAAAGAAAGATGGATATGAAGCCCTTGTGAACCCCTCTGCAGAAAACGGGTTAGGGTTTCACCTCCTTGAAACCTACAAACAACCTAAGCTACTACAATGGAAAACCTGCAAACAATGTCAATGAAAAACCTGCAAATAGAAATGAGGGTTAGAAAACAAAAACAGTAAGACAAAGATGAAAAGAAATTATACCTCACTTAGGTAGAAATGGACCACCAAGCCCTAGCTCATGGGAGCACCTCTGTCTTGGTTGGGAAGCAATGGCTTGATGAGATGGAGAGGGAGGAGAGGGAGAGTGGGTGGTTTGAGAGCAAAAGGTCTCAAAGCATCCACGAGCAGCATAACAATAGGCAAGTGAGGATTGTTTTGAGAGTGACCCCCCACCCTCCTTTTATAGTTTTTTCAAGGGATTTTAGGGTTTTAAGCCCTTGGTCAGGGCTTTAGCCCCTTTTTTGGGCATTTAGCCCCTTCTACCCTAACTTTATCCCCTTTTAGGGTTTTAGCCCTTTTTGAGGGCTTTAGCTCCTAGGGGGCTATTTTGGGCTCCTTTTTGGGGTTTTTAGCCCTTTTCTTCATCCTTGGGCTCTTTTGGAGGTGTGGGGGTCACATGGAAGGTCTTATGGAGTGAAATGAGTGTTGTGAGATGGTGTCCTTGGGTGGTGTAGGCCATAGAGAGCTATGTTGGGGATTTTTGGGTTAACAGTGGGTGTTATGGGTTGGGGAGGGGGTTGTTAAGTGTCAGGGGTTGGAGAGTAAGAGATAGTTGAGAAGGGTTTAGTAATGGAGATGAACAAGGGAGAGAGGTAGGAGGAGGAGGGGAGTTAGAGGTAAGGAGAGGAGGATGGGATATTAGTAAGAATTGGGGGGAAGATGGGCAATGTTAGTTGTAGGGGGTGAATTTTGGATGTGTAATGTGGGTTTCTGAGAGAGAGAGAGAGAGGGTTGGTGAATAGATCGGGCGGTGGGGGCTAAGTGTATTTGGATGAGTTGGGGAGAAATAAAGAGTGGAGAGAGATTTTTTAGTTGTTAGGAATGAGAGAGAGGTGGTAGGGGTGTGTGTGTGTGTGTGTGTGTTTGTGTGTGTGTGTGTGTGAGAGAGAGAGAGAGAGAGAGATGAAGGGAGGTTTGGGGTTTTGGTGGGGGGGCGCTAAGTGATTAGAGATAGAACAATAGGGGGGTGTTTAAGAGTTAGAGGAAGAGAGAAAGGGTTATGGTTTTAGGGGTGTGGGGGAGGGGACATACATGTGCAAGTGGTAAGGGGATATATAGGCATGTGAAAGAGAGGGAGAATGAATGTGGTAGTAGGGTGTTAGAGAGAGGGAAGAGGGGAGTTAAATGTAGGGACTGGAGGAGCGGGGATTAGAAAACGCGTGTGCGTTATGATTCAATAAAACACACACTTTTGTTTCTTTAATATAGTGAGCGTGTGTTTTGTTTATATTCAAAAATGTATTCCCTCCAAATGATAAGGCTGAGCCTCCACCCATGCTTCAATGGAATTCTTATCCCTATGTGTTTGCTTCGGACTTTGCTTCAGATTCAGCATGCCTATCCCTTGGAGTATGATAAACCATGGCTAATTAAGCATTATATCCAAATTTTCAATATGCTCGTGTTTAGGCATTTGTTACATATGCTGCACACCTCCATTTTTTTATGAAATTTTAGAAACATATATGTTTTTTTTGCAATATGTAATTTTTTCTATTTTTTTATTTATCTTATGTTATTACTCCTCAACTCAAAAAACACATTGTTAGTGTTTCTTCCATATCTCTTTTGTTTCTCAACCATTTTGAAAACAAATTGTATGGTGCACTAAATAACATCAACCTCTACATTCTATTAAAAAACCCATTTCCAAATAATTTCATTAATACATTCGAACATTGCACCCGCAATTGACATACCATTTTTGATGTTTGATCACTTAGATAATTAAAAAAAATTAAAAATAGTATTTTTATTATTGTAAAAATAGTCGTGCACTAGTACTATATGTTTTCTATATGTCTACCAGTTTTCATAAGTTTATTCCATCATTTAGTCACTCAAAGGTTGCACTCACAAAAACATATACCTTATATTTTGTCCCAAAAATAAAAAGTGTCCACTAAAAAATATCTAACTTTAGATAGTTAATAGCATCTTCAATATAAAAAATATATATATATTTGGAAACTTCATTCAATTTCCTACATTTCTTTTTTTTACTCATCGCAAGATTCATTGTGTAAGTGTCTCAAAATATCCACGTAAGTTTATGGATGTCTGTTTTTTCAGTTTTCTATTGCATCTAACACGTCAAAAGAGACCCTCATCAGCTTGCACACACCCAAGTGTGTCGAAGGGGGCATATAGAAGCAAAAATAGTGAAACAAGGTATGGAAATGACAAGAACATCTCCCTAGATATGTAAGTATAGATGGAATGGCCTTGCAACAAAGTTTAATAAGTCCTCATTTGGATACCCATTTTCATGCTACTGATTAAAAATTCTTATCAAACAAATTGTAATTGGGGATTAAAATTAGACAATAAAAATAATATATGAAGAAGATCTTGTTGAAGAAGAGGGAATTATCAATTGTTTGAACAATGGAAAATCATAATTTATAAAACAAAATTTTGAATTTTGTAAATTTTAACACTGCAGATGGATGTAGAGACCCCTTTTAAAAGGATTAATGAATCCATCTACAGGATTAAAATTTACAAAATTGTAATAAAATTATTAGAATTTCATAAATTTTAAAAATGTGCACCTTATATAATTATTAACATAGATTGTCTAGTCATATTTTTATCCCATTACTAAATTAGTCATTTTTAGTTGTGATCACTTCAAATTGCTCAAATGTTTTCATATTTCAATTAAAAACATTGTGGTGACCAACTTTTTTTGGTTCTTTAGTCATTTATTTAACTTAGTGACCAACATTTTTGGGTTTCGAGTCATCTATCACCAATTTTTCTACTATTGAATGGAATAACCGTCATCATTACAACAAACCTACCTCATATGAATCAGTTTCCTTATGTTTATTCCATGCAAAAACTATTGGCGTAATGAAAAAAACCAAATTTGAAAATGTCTCATTGATCCTATATATGAATTACATTACATGTTTGTGCCCATCACTCATGTTGACATCTTCATTTACAATGGTTTTTTAATGTTCACCTCTTTCAACTTCAATGGATGGAATAAGAATATTTGGCAACAATGTATTTTTCTATTGGATCTTATTTTCATATTTACTAGAACCCAATGCTTCCATATAATTCACAATATCTTGTGCACTTGGTTCATTGTTACTATATTCAATATAAAAGACAATTTCAAGTTTTAACATACATCTAGTTCACTAAAAAAATACAATTAAATAACATGGCATAAATTCAACAAAAAACTATACGCATACTACAAATTTGTCTTTTTGCGGCTGCAACTCGCCGTAACCAAAATACTATGTACCACTCATAGTATTTCTTGATTTATTTCCCATGTTCATCTTTGACAAATATTATGAGGAACAAATACTTTCCTTCAATGCTTCCCATTGTATAAGAGTTAGATAGGATTCTATTTTATATTTTCCCTCCATGATTGATTTTCTACAATTGTATCTAAAATTGTTCATCCAAATTTGTATCTTTTGATTCTAATGTTCTCTAGATATGTGCCCACAAACAGTATCAAAATAATTTTCCATTTTTTGTATATTTTTTTCCATAGATATTGGAACTTTATATTCAAAATTTTAGTTATAAATATCCAAATGATCCCTACTTCTTGTACCCAACTCGGTGGGCCACCTTCTGACATTTTTCCAATGAGATCCCCATCTTTCGACACCTCAACCAAGAATGGCTTCTTACCTTCTAATTTTCTTTTGTTTGCATTCCTCTCTGTACATATGTACCAATATTGGCTCAATATTTGTCTTTTAACAACAACATACACATCTTTTGGAACACAACCATTATTTATGGTTGATCTAGTTTCATAAAAAATTGTAGATGTAGGAGGTGTATTTTGAGGATCTGTAGATGTAAGTAGTGTCTCTTCATGACTTGGATTAATTAGATCAACATGTTACTTGGACACATTAGGTGTGCTAGTAGGTATCTCACTACTAGTATCCACAAGTGTTCCTTTGAAGATGTCCTTTAATTTTGAATAAACCAAATGTAGACTTGGTATTGGTTCCTTTTTCTCATGTTGATCAATAATGTCTTATAGAGATTCTGTTAATAGATATTTATGCTCCTCATGATGCACATCACCAGGTTCTATATCAACATGCACATCAACATTGCATCAGGATCCACATCACTGCAACTCTTCGTTTCATCAACTACATCTGATGAATAACAAATGTGTTGGCTTTTATGGGTTGCCAATGTTATATATTTACTTTCCTTTGATTTTTTTGTGGTTTTTATTTTCAATATATTTATTACCTATAAAACAAAAAATATATCCTTCTAGTATTTATATACATGAATTTCTTACCTGTAGAGCATTAAAAACTATTAAATGGATAATATACTAAAGTGGATTAATAACTTGCCTATTTTGCAAATTAAGAGATGATAAATATCGATCATTATTAGTCACATTTTCTCTATATATTTTTTCATAGTATTATAATACGTCGTCATTATCATTGTCATCGAATTTACTCCTAAAGCTCTTTTTCTTCGCAACCTGAAGTCCAACAATTCATAACCAACCACTTGACCCAATAGTTCAACAATGGCAAAATGATCACATTTCTATATCATACATTTGTACAATTAATATAGAACATTTTAAAATATAAACTTATAATGAAGGGAAAAAGTAAATCTACTTTATCATCTTTAGAAGGAGTTCGAAGGAAGTGGTGGTTGGTATGCCATAGCTCAAGGGACTCATGTGACTCTACATCAAAGTATATTGAAAGATAAAATTTTATGGGGTTATTTATTACCATGGTACGTCCTATAAACCAACATTGGCACCACCCTCTCTACCCAAAAATTCCTAGAGCTATATCCAGGGGTATTAATATGTTGTTTCTAAGGACCTATCACATCAAAAAAAATTCCCCTATTTGAGCTCAATAGATGGTTACAGTTTCCACTCTTTTGTAAATCAAACATATAGTAAGAGGAATAACTTATAACAATACATAATTTAGTATTTATTCGATAACTAGAATCACACACAATAACAATCTTATTTAGAACATGTAAGATATATTCTCCATTTCAAACCCAAATAATCTACCAATTATTAGCTCTATTTTTTCACCCACTCACTAAACCTCCATCATCTACACAATTCATATCCTAGAATTGTTCATGCCTAAATTCTAGCCCTAGGACCATGGCTTGGTAACATTTTTTTCATGGTAGAACACATAAAAGAGGGAAAAAGTGTAGAAATGGAGATTTTGATTCCAACCATGGGTCTACCCATAGTTAAAAAAAATGCATGCAAACATGGAAGAAGTATTCAAAGACCTTTTAACCATTCATTGATGATATGAGGTGTGAGCATCAACATAACTCACAAGGGCACATATATGGTTTATAAGTACATTTGGTTCATTGTGCATTGATTATAGGAGGTGTGAGCATCAATACAACTCACATAGGTACATATATGGTTTATAAAGACAATTGTAGACACATGCATGCATCATAATAATGACATACATATGGTAAATCACAATCCCAGATACAAATGAATGGTTCAATACCATTCTAAATCCAATTCAAATTGTTTGAGATTGAAAAGAACCAACTAGAAAATGGGAAACATTGTAATCAACTACCTAAACAAATTCACATGGATAATGATAGCTCAAAATAGTCACACAACAAAATAAAAGGAGCCAATTATGGGCCAAAAGATACTTGAAGGAGAGACATGAACGACAAAGGAACCATATAACCCTGACCTTGTAAGCATGATATGAGATTTTCATAACACAAAAAATACACTATATAAAGGGAGGATTCAAGGGAATGAACTAGAATACCATAACTTGATAATATAATTTTTAAAAACATTGATTCAAGTGAAAGGGTGAAATACTCACACCTTGGTCAATGGATGCAAATCGACCCATATTTGTTCTTTACCATTGTTTCGAGGCTAAAATATGCATGGGATTTGAGATCACCCCTTTATTCCCATTTTAAGGATGCTACGAGTATGGTTGGGGATTCTATGGGTGATTGTTCTATGACTGACTTATTTCTATAGAGTTCCTAGAAAGCCTCCTCAAGGATGTTGCATTTCCCAAACGTCAAGACACATGTTCTTCATCAGCTTTCATTTTTTGCGATATGGCATTTTGATTGTTGTTTTGATATTTATTACCTTCTAGGACTATAACATTCCCATAATGGCTCCTCCTATATGGAATGACTTTTTAGTCAACCAACAGGCCATTATACTGCAAGCTCATCTATGGAGAGGCTTGCTTAAGGAAATAAAGTACTCAATGAAGGTGGCTATGAAAATATTTTCGTATATAATTTTGAAACCTCTCCATAATAACAAATACAAAAGACATACACTTGCTACTTGCCAACTATTGTTGGCTAGTCATCGGAACACTTTATTTGTCCACTAAAAATATTTTTTTTTTGCATTGATCACCCTCTTTCTTACAAGGCCAATCCTGATAAATATGAATTGATTTTTAGAAGGTATGAACCCTTAAAGTTAGTGTTGTAAAAATAACTTTAAAAAAACACCATTTGTCACAGGGGAAGCACCTAAAATATCGATACAATAAATGCCATTTTTTTCTACTCTATGGGATCCTGGTTCCCTCATCTTTAATTATTTTGATTGCAATAGTCGAAGCACCACATAGGTTATCGCTAGCTGGAGTATACAAAGACATGAGTAGAGGGAGACCCCATAAGTAGGATATGGGATTTTCAGAACACAACAACTAGACTAGAAAAAGAGAGGACTTAAGGGATTGAACTAGACCACCATAAAATGATAATATATATTTGGAAAACATTGATTTAAGTGGAAGAATGAAAAAATTACACCTTTTTCAATGGATGCAAATTTATAGTCCTAAGGAATATAATTGTGGCATATTAATCAATATTGTTATTCCCATAGGCTGGTGGTCCTACTAAAAATCATTTCAACCACATAATTCAACATCAATGTTGGTGATATGTTGGTACCAAAACCAAGATGCATAAATTTCATTAAGGTGTCATGATATTAAACCTTATGTTAATCTTGTGGGCCTATGAGTGCATACCATTGTCATGGAGTTCAAGACTTAGGTTGGTGGTTCTAATTTTCCCAATCAGTGAAACATGATCATAATATTAGAAAGTCATAGGATCTCCATGCCAACACAATAAAAACAATACCCTTTTCAATCAAGAACCAAAATGTGCGTACACATTCCATGAATATGAAAGGTAAGCATGGGCCTTGGAATTCACCATCGAATTAAACATGTGCATAATTCCAACCGCAATTAGATGCTCACAAAACATTTTTGAAGTATGTTATTAATCATTAGTATTATTCCCATGCTTATAATAGGAAAATGTTCAATGTTTTGATAATGTAAATGTGCCAATCTATCTCATATGTAAAACAAAAAATAATATCAAAATTTAAACAACATATAAAGATGTTCACTTAATTGTCTACCATGAGTTGTTAACTACTAAATATAAGAGGGAATCATACATGTATTTTATTCATTATGACTTTTCTACTCATAAAAGGATAACAAGTTAAGGTGAAAACCTATTTAAAGAGGCCAGTCATCATAATAATCTTTGTTGCTTCAAGGATCAGAATCTACGCCATCAGTAGTATATTCATCTGTCTAATTTTCATTGGAATCCTCATTCATGATGTGCAATGCTACATTTTCTCTTCCAATCACATAATTGGGAATCAAAGTCTCTTCTTCAAACACTCTATCCTCATCTCTAGCCCCTTCTTTGAATGTTTCTTTTAAATTATCATATTGGACATTATCCATTATATCAACAACTTCCATGAATTTTTGTTTCAAACAAAACTCTATTTGAATAGCATACAACCATTCTAGTCTTCTTACATCATCAATAAAAAATTATTGGTTAATTTGAATAGGGGAAACATACGACTCATCAGTTTACGATAAAAAAATTGTGTGTTTTCATGTACAAATCCATACTCCTCATGTTGTAATGCTGTGTGTTTCATCCACTTAAATTTTAATAATATAGGAATATGTTCACCAAAATCAACTTGAATAATTTTTTGGATGAATCCAACATAAAATTTCTTCTCAGTTTCATGATGAAATTTAGCACTAAAAACACAATCACAATTTCCCTTTCTCTTTTCTCTTTATTCCACTCTTAAAGGATACCATAGGCCTATATTCCACTAAAAATATAATCCCATAAATTTGGAAGCTGTGAAATCTTGATTTCCTTTCATGTTAGATCTTCAGCGTGTTCTTTTACATCATAGATTGCATCACTAACACATTCTTGAAATTTCCAAAAAGAATCACGTCCTCAAATCAAATCATGATGTATGTTCTTTTGAGGTGGATGTTCAATCCTTTTTTCTCTCTCTTCTCTGTATTTTGTACGTAGAATATGAACATACAATATATTTGTATTAATAATATAAATGTGTAAATGCAATTGAATTAACAAATTATTGTGTAAAAATATTTTTACATGTTCCACTTATGAAAAGAAGAAGTGTTTTGAATAATATAGGCATGTATCACACTTCTTTCTTCATTTGATAGATTGAAGTGGTGTCCATTTACTTATAACAATTCACTTGCAAGTCTCTCATCTTTGTCATCATCCCATACATGTCAATTGACATTTTTAAAATACCTCTTAAATTCTATGAAAACTCCCATGGCATCTTGCATTGAATATCCCTCAGACATACAACCTTCCATTTGTTCCCTGGTATGAACAAATGTTTTCAAAACCTTTATATCATTCTATAGGATACATCCATCTTGTTTTTAATGGGCCACTCATTTTATATGCATCAAAATATGCATAGAAATGTTAAATATTGTTGGTGGAAATTCCCATTCCAAAAGAAAAAGGACTTAAACAACCTCCTGCATCAAACTATCAAAGATTGAAGGATCTAATACATGTAAACTCATTCTCTTTAATATTAATCCCAGGCTTATAATTTTCAATCTTCCATCCCCTTTTCCAAGTTTGATATATTGACCAAAATAGGTAAAATATTCTTGATTATGACATGATAGTCATGGGTCTTGAGGCCTCTTAAGCTATTAGGGTCAGTTTTTCTTCTAATACTACTACTTAAATATCTAGTGGGAAAGCAAATCTGTGACATCAACTTCAAGAATTGTCCATGTTGTTCCTTTGTCCAGAAATAAGGAACACTAGGTTTTCTATATTTTTTAACCCAAAGAATTGGATGAATTTTTTAGTTGTTGAGAGTCTTCATGTGATGCAACATTATGAGAAGCACCAAAGAGAGTTTATATAATTACATAGGATATATTTTTCTCAGCATGCATATTCCTAATGTATATATCCTTAAAGTATGGAGACATAGATAATATGCACAATCATTTTACAGTTCTTTCAATACATGGATAATATCTACTACAACAACCCCTGCCAATTTCAAAAAACAACATTTTTTTCCATTCTCAATAAATTATTCAACCATTATTGGAAATGGTGCTTCACAATTCTCTACCTAAGAATTGAAACATGTTTTTTATCAACAATATGGATGATCTATTATAAGGTAAGCACGATTTCCACAATAAATTCACTTACACAAAAAAAAATTAGTGACAAAATCCTTAAATTGTAAGCAGGACATCCATGATATCCATGAATAGCGTGACTAGTCTATGTGCCATATGCGAGAATATCATAAACAATAATGAATCTCTTAAAATGAATTTGATTGAATGACCATCCCTTAAAAATTGAATTGCCTCAATTCCTTTCCACAATTAAATTAGTTCATCATACAATGGCTCTAAATAAACATTGATTGTATTGAAAGTCACACTTTTCTTTTCTGGTGTGATCAATGACAGAATTAAGAAAAATGGCTTAATTAACCATAGAGATGAGTTATAATTTATTAAAAAACTAGATGAGTTGGCCTTCTAGTGATTTGAGAATGGGTTCACCCCATCTAGACTCAAACCCAACCTTGTGTTACGAGGATCTTGTGAAAAATTGGGCCATCTGTTATCAAATTCCATCTACGTCTTAGAATCGGGCACATTTCATTGTTTCCCATCAGTGCTCTTATTTTGGGCATGTCATTGCATAAGTTCAGTAGTGCCTTTGCACCTATACATTTAGAGTAGTTGTGGTATTAGAGAAAAGTGGTGAAGAGCCTTTCTAGGAACCAATATTAATTTCAACCTTGTTCTATACATTTCTTCTTCACATTTTAGACATCTAGTCTCATTTGCAAGATTTTTCTAAAATAATAAACCACCATTCACACACATGTGGATGTTTTCATATCCTAATCATAGTTTAATCATTTGATTTTTACATTGACTTTGTTTTTTTGGAAATGTGGAGTCAGGTGGTAACAACTAACTTAATAATTCCTATAACTCATATAGACTCTCATGTGTCCAACCATGCACCACCTACAAGTTAAAAAATTGAAGGATTTTTGTAAATGATTTAACCTACAATTAGAATAAAAAGTTTTAAATCATCCTCCATTGATTTGTCCTAGCCATCATTTAGAACCTCATTCAAAATTCTATCAACTTGAAACCCTTCATCTAACATTGTTTCCTATTCATCTATGTTTTGTTCCTATTCATTTATTTTTCCTACATATCCATCTATGTTTTTTTCCTCCTTAGCTATTTTTGGTGCATATTCAGATCTCACTCTATGCAATTGTATCATATATTCATAATAAATGCGATTCTAAAGGCTTCTAGCACTATGCCCATGTCTTCTCATATGCCAGGATATCACAGATCTATTTCTCACCTTTCCAATAAGACAACATTTAAATGGACATGGATAAATCTACTCTTCCATCTCATTTACTATTTTCTCATCATATCCATGGAGTTGATCCATTGTCAACCTTTAGCATTGACCCATCTTTGATGTTCTACATTTCAGTATTAATGATCCAATATGTTAATTAAAAAAATTCAAATAATTTAGATATACAAGAGCAAAAATAAGCTGCATTGATGTTAACAATAGCAACTTGACAATGAACTAATTTGAAAGCATTCAATTTAATGACATGATGAATCACAAGACTAAATGCAAAACAAAGAAGAAAAATAGGCATTGCTTCTCGATTATCATCAAGTAATGTTTTAACTCTACTTATCAAGAATGCTCTTAAACATGCTATAAGCTTATCATAAATATTGGGGAATATTTATTATGGATTCTCATTTTGATGGAGTCTGTAATAATATATGATGCAAAATGAGAAATAATAATGTATGTTCGCTTTGATCTTGACGTAGCAGATTGCTTTCTTAGAAAGAAAGACATGGAAAAATTGCTCGTTCAATAAGAAGGGGGATACTAGTTTCCTTTGCGTGCATAAAATTATGTAGATTTAGGTGATTTTAGTGCTACAAGTGAGAAGGAAAAAAGAAAATCTTGTATAAATTGTTTCAAGTATATACCAATGCAGCTATCATGAGTAGTTGTTGCAAATTTTGAGGATTTATTTCAATAAATTCATATTTATATAGCCCCACCTCTTTTCAAATTATTAGAAAAAATACAAATCGAAATTATAGACCTTAAAACTATACCATAAGGAGGTTCCAATACCATGCTTTCATGCCATTTGTTACCCCCCATATTGCATGGATTTTCAAATGAGGTTTTCTGATAACTTATTAATGCTCAAACAATGTTGAAACTAGTGCATAATCTTTAAATATTCCTTACCAAGTATGTTTATTGATATAGATATAATTTGATGGACTATATATCTTAGCCTATAAATTACTACTCAATGAATCTACAACTAATTTTAAAGAGGAAATGAATTCAAAACAATTATGTTCACTCTATGAATCATTAAATGATTTCAATTGACATTCAAGAAATAGCACTAAGAAAATATATTCTACTGTTATGGAATTGAAAACATAACAAATATCAAAGAAACTATTCTTTGCCCCTAAATTTAAAAATGATGTAAAGTAATACTTCAATAAATATAATTGTAAAAAGAAATATTTATGCTATGCAAATGAAACACACACACACAAACAAATTAATGAATAAATTCTTTCATAAATAATACTACAACACAAGAAGGAACTAAACTACCAGTTGAGCTCCTAGATTGGGACCATGCTCAAAAGATTAATGGGTTAAATCCCTCAACTAAAACACCATTAAGAAATATTTAGTGAGGCAATGGTATTGATGTATATTACATTAATCTCGAAGATGGGGTGAATTCAACTTGTAAAGTGTCGAATCCTTTTCTAAAGAACTCAATTTAGATGCATTGGGATAAAATATATTTGTAAATATGGTTCCCAGTGTTGGAGACTTTATCCAACCTACATACCTTTATTTGGTCAATTTGGCATAATTACCCACTATCCTAAGTTAATTGAATCAAATTACTGACATCATCATCAACACACCAACACTCTCCTAAAATTAGCATCAGCACCAGCACACTCCTTCAATCAGGGAGGCCAACTAAGCCTTCTCCTTCAATCAGGGAGGCTAACTAGGATTCCTCCTTCGATCAGGGAGCAAATCTGGGGTGATCCACTTGTGATAAGTGCACCATTTAGCTAACTAAATGGTGTTGCACCTAAAAAATTAGTTAAGCTGAGTTGAAAAAGAGCCTTCCTCATCGATTTGTCTATTTTGGGCTGATTTGGATTAACTGGAGCGAATTAGGTGCCTCCAACAACATCTGGTGATTAGTTTCAGTTCAGTTCACTTCATCGGAGATGACTTGAGTTAGATATGCACCCCCACCTACTAATTGACATGCAGTTGAGTTTTATTCATTTAGACTCGGACATTATTGCACTCCGATTCAATTAGGACTTAGTTAGAGTCAATCTTGGATTGACTAGTGGTTAACTGGTGTGTTTAGTGTGGCTAACGGAAAGTTAAGCTACTCTCATCGATGCAATTCAAATGACCTCCAATGAATTCAAATTGTCTTTCTATTCATCCAAGTTGTATGACATTGTATCATCTTTGATTATTCATTATTGATAATATACAATTGCAACCTCTAACTGTAACACTGTTAAGCAATTTTTTGTGTAAATTGTCTTCAATCTTCTGTAAGATCATGCTTTAGCCTGAATATTGTTGTTATTGTAATTTCACATGGTATCAAAGCCACAATGGGATGCATCTCTTCTTCTCAAAAACAAGTTTTTTGATAGATCTAACATGCAATTTGAGCAAAAAGCTCAAAAATTCTAGCATTGCACTAGAAGCCGAAGGTTTACCACATAAATTCCTAAGTAAAGGAATTTTTGTTCAATATTTCTTGATTAACTAAGCTGGTTGTGATGAAAACCTAAAAAGTGCAGGTTGTCCGACCTTAGGGTGCTTTTTTTGTATGTTTGTGGGTTGTTTGAAAGTCTCTCACTCTATTTGCTACATCAGAAAAATGGCTTCTTCATGTTGAGGCTTGGAAAGTTGTAAGTAACAATAGTAGGGATTCTCCCCAATAAACGTTCCCAATTAGATCGTAATTGTTTGGTATGGGGAATCCATCTGGTTTATGGTCCGGCTACTGTAGGTCAAGTAATGGTTAAAACTTATTTTACCTGTTGCAGCCCGGTCCGCCATTTAATTGTATTTTTTAGTTTTTTATTTAGGTATGATATGCAAGTGCCTATATAAATGTATTCGATAGAGAGGACGAGGAGTGTGACAATGTGATTCGTGGGTTCTTACCTCTCGTCTTACCTCTCTCACTTCTAAATCAGAAAACAAAGAAAAGTAACTAAACTATCTAACCTATCCCTAAGGAGCAACATAGTAATTAATAATGAGTCGTGTATTGTATCACATGCATTTAGAATACTACATATAACTCTTAATATTTTTGAATACATGAATAGAAATAGACAGATAAACAAAGATATAACTCATTGTTAATTAAAACATTCATTACTCAGATATGATTGTGGAAATTTCACATAAATAAATAGGAGCACATTCATAACATGAAATAATTCATAAGTTAGAACTATCTCATAGTTCATAGAAACAAGTTGAAACAGAAATAGTTCACATCCAACTAGTCCATGTCAAGCATTTGAAACCCCACAATATTTTCTCCAGCCACAAATATAACTCTTTATTATAAGATGAAATAGTTCTTCTTACAATAACCTTGCACCAAAATAGTTTGAAAAAAGTTCCTTGTATACATAAAGCTTGCCTATATTTATACAAAAAGTAAAACTCTTGAGTTTCTCTTGTTTCCTTTTGGGATTTTCCTAACCTTTCCTTTACAAAATTTTGTCCTTTAGCTCATGGACTCAAAATACAATATATTATATTAAAAATGTTCTAAATAATCCAACTAAGATGGCTCATCTTGCTCATTCATAAATTTCCTCCATGCATTGGCATCTGAAAGCTATGTTTTCAAAACCAAAAGGTTCTAGAATTTTGATAGTAATTTCATGCTTAGCAGCCTGAGCTTTTATACCCAACACTCTTTCCAGAATCAGGCGAAGTTGGTATTCCAGTAAGTGAATGCTAACTTTTGCATGTGCTATTTTAGTCTTAAGCACCTAATCATCTAATTTCTTCACTATATGGATGGCCTATTCATCTTCTTTGCATGGTTCCTGCAATTGCTTCAAAAATATCTCATGCTCTGGAAACAACTCTAATCTCCTGTTAGCATAAATATTACATCTATTATACGTTAGGAGGACTCTTTTGCAAAATTTTGCAAATGAATTCTTCGTCTTTTTCACTGTCTTTACTAGCTCTTATGTTTCTTTGCTAGCAAACTCAATTAGCTCATATTCTAGATTAATCGTCTCTAGGTATTTGGTAGGTACATCTGCAGGAGGCTTCCTACTTGATTCCACCCATGTCATTCTTCCCGGTAGAGTTTCCAAGATTTCCTGAATCCTGTCCAAGAAGTAAGAAGTTGTATTTATAATTTCTTCCAATCTAATTTCTATCTGTTGAACCTTAAACCTCTCCTCTACCATCTGAAGCTGCATTTGATGAATCTTATTCCTGAGTATAAGAGCATGCTTCTTTAAAGGTTCAACATCGGCTTCCTTCTCCATAGCTATCTCAATGAAACTTCTAGTGAATTCTTTTGATTTTCGAGGGCTACTATCTGAGTTTCAAACAACTTGGCTTTCCCTTCTGCAGTGGTTCTTTTTACTTCTAGTTCTATCCCTTTATTTTCTAACCTCCCCTCTTCCTTATTCAATTATTCAACTGATAGCCTCAGGGTATCTCTTTCAGATTCCAAAACCTAATATCCTTGCTGCAGCTTCCCAAAATCTACCAAGGTGGCATAGGATTCTTTTTCTATATTTCCTGTAGATAGTACCAAAGCATCTTTATCTACCTGTAGAGTCTGACACTCTACCTTGTACAGCTCTACTTCACTGATCATGTCTTCATATTTTCTCTTCAAGTTCTGACTATCACTTCTCTCCTTTTTTAAGGTCTCTTTTAACTGTGCGACCTTCTTCTGGGACTGCTCGAGATCCGTCATTATTTTGTCCACATTATCTTCAGTGGATAAAGATAGGGCTACCCCAACCTTTCCCATTAATTATGGACCTTTGTGTGTACCGTGGACCACTTTCTTATCAATCATCATTACTCCTGGCTTACCTCCATTGTTTACTTTTTCCTCTATTCTTTTAACAATCCTCTTTTTTACCTTGTCATAGTAAATGGTGTTCATATCGGGCACTTCTTCTCTTGCTGTAGGAATCAAAGGAATCAGTTCAATTCCTGATACTATTAGAGTATTTTTTCTTGTGGTACTACTGGATGGAAGAACAATTTCGACTGGATCAACATCGGACTAATCTGTCCTTGATCAACAAGCTCTTCTTCTTCTTATGTCTCTGTTCTTGATTATTTCACTGCCTTTTATGTTTACCATTTTCCCTTATTTGCATATTCTAATCTCAATCCTTCATTTTCTTTCTGCTTTCTCAGTATTTGTTCTTCCTCCCTTCTTTTCTTCTCTTCGTCTATCCTCTTTGCCACCTCTTCAACTTTCCTTTTCTTTTCTTCTTCTTCAACTCGAAACCAATTCTCTGCTTCTTGCACTAACCTGTGAGATACTTCCTACCTTCTTTTGGCTGCATCTTCTTCCTGCCTTTTGAGTCTATCAGCCAGTTTACCTTTTCCTCCCACAGTAGTTATCTTTTGCTTGAATCTCTTCCTCAAAGCTGTCATGTTTTTGGCATTCAAGAAGATCTCTTCATATTTATCCTAGAAATTTGTATACTCAAAATGTACTCCAGCTGCTATGCAATAATCGACAACTTTATCATCAGATTCATTCCTATGGAAATTCATTTCACCGAAGTGAAAATACTCTAACTCAACAAATTCTATTGCATTTTTTACCCTAGAAAATTTGTAACTTCCTACAAAAAGGGGAAATGTAGGATATACTGCCTTTTCTCAAAAAGGAAATTTCCTATTCCATCAATGTACAGCTGTATCACAGCCTCTTTATGGATTACATAGTCTATAGCATACTTCGGTAGAAGGGAAGGGGCTCTCGAACCACCGTACATTCTTAAATATAAGCCTTCTTTTGTCAAATAATAGTTTCTGTTTTTTTGCACAACTTCCAAGGATTCATCCAACATACAATTACATTCGGTCAAGAAAATTAATGTATACAATGGCATGATGAAGTTCTCACAAATATCCTTGTAATGGCTATAATATTTGTGAGCCCGAAACAAATTATAAGCAGCATACACAGGGGCCTGGTATTTATCCCATTGGCACTTTAATGTTGGGAAGGGATGAGTACATAGAATGCAATCAATCAATATCGAACTCATGTAAAACTCTACCTTCTTCTGGGATACTCCTCCCAATGTTGCACTGATACAAGCTAATAGACTATTGGACACTATATTTTCCCAATTAAAAATTGTACCTTGGGTAGCAACAAAAAATATAACTGGTACCCAACCTATTTTAAAAATTCTTCCATTTACCCTCCCGAAAATTCTGTTTAGCATCAAAGCAATGAATATGTATGGAGTGCGAAGAGTTGATGTATCGTACTCTCCAAAAGGCCTTGTAACGAAATTTTTTCCTGGCATCATTTTCTTCTTAACTCTATCCACCATATCTAGATTTATCTCCTTTAACCAACTTTTACTAAAATATGTTTGAGGTGTTGGTAAATTTTAATCCGTAGACACATAAGCTGGGATATATACAGCATAACCCTGCTTCTCAGTATTGGCTAGTATCATCGTGGTTACATCTGCTCTAGGAAGAATCCACCCTATCACTTCTGAACATGGGAAACGTTCAGGTCTAGTACGTTCAGGTCTAGTGGCCACTTTCATAATGGCTGATCTCTCAATATTTGCATATATGGGTATATCTTCAAACCCAACTTCTGGAATGCTCTGGTTTGAAATCATCCTCTATACCTCTCCCCATTTATACTCTGGCTCTACTCCAGTACTAGATTTAGTATATTCATAAATAGATTCTACTTTGGTTATCACCTCCACTTCAAATTCCTCCTCAGCTGCTTGGTCCTTCTTCTGCTGATTTTGTGGCATATTTTGTGCTGATAATTAGCCTGTAACAATTATGCAACATGATTTTAGTCTATTTGTCCCTTAGCAAGCTATGTAGTGAGAAAACAATAAAACAACCAGAATATTACCATTCCATCAATATGCATATTGAAGAATATTATTAACACCCAAGAGTCCTTCTGAATGAGAGACTCTGAATAACAAGAAAATGCAAAACCCTTCTGCCCTAAACCTACCAAACTTTTGCTAGCTCAAACCTTAACCTTAATCAACCTTCTGAAAATTCTATAGGTGAATCTCGATTGATGAAAACTCACACCACTGTCTACTAAAATTAATATCCCAAAAAACTCTATTAGCTATTCATCCCTCCTACATCTCACGGGAATAAACTGTCATTGAAGACACGACCATGTAGCCTAAGATTTAAAACAAAGCAAGAATGAACAGGGCGGTGAAGACGGTGAAACACTCATCTACACCATGCCCCTACTTTCCAAACAAATGTCAATGATGCACTCATGGCCGCACAGAGGCTGGGTGAGGAAAAATAACCGGCTGAAATGGAAAAAATATCACAAACAAATAGGCTGAACCCTAAGCAAAAGAAACCCCACTGCAGGGAAAAAAAATTTGCATAAAAACCTAACACTCCAGTGGAAAAACCTAATCCTATCAAATCCATGTGGTCAAAAAAGAACAAAAACGCTAGCTATATCAAAACTTGAGTGAATCCTACCTATATATGATGTGGAGGGAGACTTGGATAGACGACAACTTCCGTGGGAAAAGAAAACGCACAAGAGATCGACAGTTGCGCGCAAACGACTGGATAGCTCCCACTATGAAAGAGACAAGTGATACGAGCTCTGCGGTTTTATAAAATTGACTAGGAAGGATAACTACACATGGTGGGAGAGAAATTTAATCACCATCAAAAACATAACCCTATTGAAGCAAACAATATCAAATCGAAACAACTCTATTTATATGGTACATCGGATGGGGAAAACACATCGGAAGCCGGAAGCACTAGCTAGCTCGGTATTGGCAAATACATCATGAAGCTTCAGATAGGCTCAGTACTAAATATCCACAATGTCAAATGGTGGAACCACTAAATCCTTCGGTTCATTTCCCAATATGTAGCCAATGGCAAGGTCACGAACTTAATCAAATTTTGGAAAAAGATAGTCAAACAAAGACCCAATTCATCGGAGATACTTTAGACTAAACGATCGGAAAATCAACAAACTGTCTCTGAGACCACAAACAAAATGACTGCCGATACAATGGATCAACACTTTGGAAGGCTTCCAATGGGCGTATCAGAATGGTAGTCAACTAAGCATTTGACAGATCAAAATCTAACACATCAGAAAGCTAGTTGACTGGGCATCCAATGAAAGCATACAAAAACTCAAAAAAAAAATTAGAGACAAAAGCCACACGCAGACTTTGGTAAAATCATGGAAATCCTTAAGCTGTCTAATCATTAAAAGAAAAAAGGGGGACCCTAAAAATAATTTTTTTTGGGGAAATAGTTGCAGCTGCAACACTTCCACAGATATTCTTACTCCTTTCAATTACCACAAGTGGAAGGAGGGCATGAAGATTCAACTACGTGCCAAAGGACTCTACAGAGTCACAATGGACACTGAGGTAGAACCAAACCATGTTGTGGACAAGGCTAGATACTAAAATAAGATGGATGAATCTTTTGGAATTCTGTGTCTCTCAATTTATAAGGATCTTCTATTCCATCTCACGGGATTGAAGACTCCTAAATAAATTTGGGATCAACTTGCCTCCTGGTATGATAGGAAAGATGATTTGAGGATTTATCAGCTAGAGAATGAGTTGATTTCTCTTCACCCAGGAAATTTTGAAATTCTCAATTATTTCTTCACCAAATTCAAGCACCTAGTGCTCCAGTTAAAGAAGTGTGAACTGGAGAAGGAGGATGATCAGCTCATTCTCTCCATCCTCTCCAAACTTGGAGCATATTACTCTGTATTTGTTTCCACATTCCATACGAGGAATTTAACATCCATGAATTGGAAGATTCCTACTTTGAATGCCTTCATTGAATCCCTCACAAATGAGCATGACAAGCTTGTGCAGATGGGGATCGTCAGATCGTCCAAATATGAAGAACTATTTGCTTCAGGGCCTAAAGATACAAAAAGTAAGGGAAAGAAGAAGAATCAAAAGGCTAGGTTTGATGCTCCTAAGCCAAAGGAGAAGAACTAGCAGCAAGATGAGCCCACAGGCTCTAGAAAGAACAAGTACAAAGGGAAAGGATGCAAAGAAAAATTCAAGTGTTCCTATTGCAGGAAGTGATTTCAACCTGAACATGCCTGCATGAAGAAAAATCTTGATGAGATGACTCTTCTCCTTGAGAAGAACAATATCAATCTTATGGAAAGTGCAAGAAAGAGATATAAACATGATTGAAACCACCGAGAAAGAGGACATGCCCTCATGGGAAGCACTTAGAATCCTAGAGCTCTCCTCATAGAATATGGTGCTTCAAACCATATGGTTGAAAGAAAAGAATCCTTTTCATTCCTGGACACTGAAAAAATCATTTCCATCCACATGGGATATGATTCTCATATCATTTCAAAAGGAAAAGTTACTGTAAAACTTGAACATGGAAGCTTCTATGATTTTGTGTATATACCCTCCTTGGCCTCCATTATGTTGATTGTATATCAAATGACACATAATGGAGTTCCCAAGAGAGTCTCTTTCATCCTGAATGATGTTGAGATCACAGAAATTGCATCCGGGAAACTCATAGCAATAGGTCTAGCGAATCATCATGCTAAGATCTGAGTTTTCAAAGTTTGTGCCAGATGCAAAACCTACCGCTCTTCTAACTCATGGGAGTGAGGTCAGTAGGATTTAGCATGAGATATTAGGACACTTTAAATTCAAGTAATTACAGTGACTTCAAAAACATTCCATGTTTGAAGGCCTCCCAACCATAAAAAAATTTGGTGGAATTTGCAAAGGTTGCATTGTCGGCAAACACCATGAGCACAAATTTGATCGAGGAAAGGAAAGTCGTGAAACAAGTATTTAGGGGGTGATCCACTATGAAATAAGTGGACCTATTCAAACAACCTCCATGATTGGTTCACGGTATGTACTCACCTTCATCGATGACTTTTCTAGGTACACATGGGTTTTCTTCCTAAATAAAAAATATGAAGTTTTGGAAATATTCATTGAGTTAAAATAATTGGTTGAGAATGATTCTCAAAGGAAGATAAATTCTCTCAGATCTGATAATGGAGGAGAGCATATCAATTTTGGCTTTCTGAAAATATTTTTTGATAGTAGAATCAATATCCAACACTCCTTTTCCTACACACCCCAGCAAAATGGTGTAGCGGAAAGAAAGAACCCGGTCCTCAAAGAGATGACCACCTGCACGCTTGAGGCTAAAGGTTTGGATGAAAACCTTTGGGATAAGGCAATGAATTTTTCTGCACACATTTAGAACAGGTTCCATCGCTCTTCCATGAAAGGAAAAACTCCTTTCAAAGCTTACTTTGGACACAAACTGGATGTGTCAAATTTCAAGGTTTTTGGGTCCACTGCTTACACTAGAATTCCACTTGACAAGAGGAAGTATTTGCAGCCGCAAATAATTGAGTGTATGTTCATTAGGTATCCAAAGGATTCAAAGGGATACAATATTCTGAATATAATATCCAAAAATATATTCATAGAGCGAAGTTTCCGCTTCGAAGAATCTCTCCAAGAGGTGGAACTAGTCAAGGAAGAAACTGCTGAAATTCCCTCATGTTCTATTGATCATTCGGATGAGGAAAATGGAAGTATAAATTCTGATATTGCAGATATGAGTTCTGAAATCAGTGAAAAAAATATATCAGTTTCTGATTCATATTCTGATGTGTCCTCTCATCTCCCCACTTAGTCCAAAAAGACACTCTCTTCCATCAGGACAAACATTGGAAATCTTGTTGATCCAAGAAGAACCCGAACAGATTTTCAGAGAGCATGTATTGCTCTTAATTGTCATGATTACCTGCTGTATGAGACCTGTTATATTATGTTTTTTTCTAATGCCAATTCCTACTACCATGCTCAGAATGATCCAAGATGGAAAGATGCTATGGACGAAGAGTTCAATTCTTTTCGAAAAAATGCAACTTGGGAGCTAGTTACCCTCCCCCATGGGAGGAAATAGTTAAATGCAAGTGGGTGTATCAGAAAAAGGTTGCTGCATATCAAACAATATGAAAGCATAAGGAATAAATGGTTACAAAAGGGTTCTCCCAATTCCAAGGAGTGGACTATCATGAGACCTTTGCACCAGTGGCAAAGATGGATTCCATAAGACTAGTTTTGGCCATCGCCGCATCCAAGCACTGGAAGGTGCATCACATGGATGTCAAGAGTGATTTTATTCATGGATACCTACAAGAGTATATATACATGAAGTATCCCAAGGTCTATACATCATATCCTACCTTTCTTTGTAAATTGCAGAAATCATTATGTGGCTTGAAATAGGCCCCAAGATCTTTGCATACCAAAATGGATGCCTTTCTGCTTTCACATAACTTCCAAAGATGAAAATATGAACCTCACGTATATGCAGCAATATGATGGTAATATTCTTATCATAGTATTATATGTTGATTATCATTTGATAGCAGGAATCACACTTGCTTCTATTTCCTTTATAAAAATTCTCTTCAGGATGCTTTTGAAATGAGTGATTTGGGCCTCTTGAAACAATTTCTTGGGCTTGAAATCACACAAGACTTTGATGGGATAAGGATAACTCAGTCAAAATATGTTTTAGGCATGTTAATTAAGTTTAGCATGGCTTATTGTATGGATGCACCATTTCCTTTCCTCTATGGAATCACTCTTGAAGAGGGAAAATACACTCCACCCATGGATTCCACTATTTACCACTAGTTGATCGGAAGCTTGCTATACTTGACACATTCTAGGCATGATATTTGCTGTGTTGTGAATTTTGTATCAATATATATGCATAAGCCTCATCATATCCATTGGAAGGAAGTGTTGGCCGGATTTTCTAACCTAGGCCAACAAGGAGAAATAGTCCACACAAAGCGCTTTAAACAACCCTCAATGTGTTTGGGATGACTAAATATCGCGGGAACAAAGGCCCCGCTGCCTTATGAGTTTGCTCTCAAAAGAGAGTCTCACAATTTAGTGATAGGAATTATTAAAATGAAACAAATATCTCAAAGATGTAATCTAAGTAACATGACTAATCTAAGATGAATTATTGAATAGTTGAAAAACATACAAATTTAACAGCTATTAAAACACGCAGGTTTTAAGAGCAACTAAACTGTATCCTTCACTATGAAATAAACTAAAACCTAATTTAAAAACTAACTCTAGACCTAATCTATCCTGCGCGCAAGAGCATAACTGAATGTTAAATTTTCTGATGTATAAAAGAGAAATTTTTATAACTGGCTTACTTAAACAAAGTTAAATAAGTAGTCATTTTGAATAAGAACTTCAATTCCTTTAAAGATAAATAATAGAAAAACACTTATTATTCACCTCTAAATAAATTGGTTATACAATCAGAAATATGTTCATTTCACACAATAAAACAAGAAAATTTAAACACAAAAATGATTCAAAATGATCAAGTTTAATTCATAATCAAAGTGCATATTATATAGAAAAAAACAACTGATTACAATTAATTGCATGAAAATGATCACTAAGTAATCTCAAACCGTTGATTACAACTTCATAAACAATTATAAAATATAGTCAATGGTCATGAGAAAACTAACTAAAGGCGACCAGACATCTTCCTTTCTTTGTTCAATAAAATGTTACAAAGAAAAATACATAATAGAGAGACCAAAATTCCTTCCATTCTACAGAGCGTTTTTCCCCATCTGGCAGCATCTCCTAAATTATTCCCAAAGCAAAGTTTACAGAAAAATAATGATTTCAGAAGAGAAAACAATTCATCTTCCAATTTTTGGAGACCACCCCCCACCCTGCTTAGTCCCATTTTCTGACCTTTTATAATTTGCTTAATATGCCAATCGAAACCACTTTTCAACAAATTCCCTCTTTTCCACCAAATTCCTCGGATATCATCATGATTTCAAGCCTGGAGGATCAGTTGCAACCACTACCATCATTTCATAGCATAGAATTTTGTTATCAACAATTACCCAACTACAAGAATATCAACCTCTACTTATGATCCAGAATCTCATGATTGACCTGCTGCTTGTGGTTTGACCATTTTCCTGTCGTTCTTTGGAAATGTAAAATGATTTACATTGATCCATATTTAACTTAATATGCCACTTTATAGTTGCAAAAAAAACCTGCATCAAATAAGAAAATGCATATTAATAATCCATATAATCAAAAGTTAGGCCTTCATAAAAGAACAAAAATAATAAAATGAGAGAGTGCGGTAAAATAAAATCCCTTTAAGTCCATTTATTTAATTCTGTCATTTCACCATCAAATGTGCAACCTTGATAAATGATTCATTGATGGAATTCCTCATAGAAAGACTTGGCGTGTTAATGAAATTTTCACTATGTATACTTCGCAATCTCGTTATACAACTGCCCATTTTGGGAGGCCTAATTTCAAGATTAAATAAAATTTGATGTCATCGTAGATTTCTAGTGCAACAATCTATGGTTTAACCCTAGGTGTTGTTCCTTTTCCATTTAGCTGGAATGTAATCTGTAGTTATGGAACTATCCAGTCATGGCAGAATGACCTTAACAACCTAATGGTGAAACGATAAATTTGATGACGGCTTCCACACATTCATGCACATTTCCATCATTTCATTAATATTTGGGATACATAATAGCAGATAAAGTAGTTTTGGATCCTTCTTCAGTCTGAGTTGGTATCAACATATGTATTGGATTTTATGGTGTGACACCTTTCAACAATAATAGCATCCTTATCCTATTTCTTACCTTGTAATGTGTTACTACAATAATTCTACAGCATATTCTTCTCAAATTGACGAATGCAAAGTGTTAGTTTTTCAACATTAAGCTAGCATTATTAGGATCTTTAACTGAGAGAATAACAAGTACAGCAATCAAACACAAGAGACAATGAACAGAGTGCTTTTCCTTGGGGAAACCATAATGGAGAAAACCCCACAACTTCCTCAAAGATAGAATCAGCACCAAAACAGTAAAATCCCCAAAACAGTAAGTGATCTCCCAACAGCAGTAATATTCTTCTTGTCTAGCCCCAATTTCTTCTCCTTCCTCAACTATACGCTACACTCGAGTGTGTATGACTTGTGTGATAAATAGATACTCCAGTTCTCTATTAATACTAATCCTGTCATGACTAAAACCCTACTAGGGCTGACCTCTACTAGGAGAGTCTAATAACCCTAGTGCCCCGGAACTGCAGGGACTTTAACACTTAGACAATCGGAGGGTTACCCACCATGACTTGACATGACTTGTTTACATTATTGATCCTCCCGCTCGGAACATCAAGGCATGACAACATGAATCAAATACATAATAGATACATCCTGGAATAAACATCGGGTTACAATACATAAGATACATAGATGAATACATTCTGAAGTTACAAATACATCAACACTCCCTCTTAACTAGGAAGGTATTCTTTCGACACAATTTTCAGCATTGGCCTTCTTCTCTGTATCAACTGGATCATCTTGTCATCTGCACCTCAAGTCTTATGAGTCTTCAAGTCATCTTCATCTTCAAGTCATCTTCATCTTTAAGTCATCTTCATTCTTTAAATCTTGATCATCTCTCGATCTGGATCATCATGAGACATCATCACTGGATCTGGATCATCACTCGATCTGGATCATCACTGGTCATCATCATCACTGGATCTCGATCATCACTCAATCTGGATCATCACTGGCTATCATCACTTGATCTCGATCATCACTTGATCTGGATCATCACTGGATATCATCACTGGATCTCGATCATCACTTGATCTGGATCATCACTGGATCTCGATCATCACTCGATCTGGATCATCACTGGATCTCCATCATCACTCGATCTGGATCATCACTAGATCTCTATCATCACTTGATCTGGATCATCACTGCTACTATCTCATGATTCTTCTCGTCATAGGAAGTTCTACAGAGCTAGCCCTTTTTCATGCTGGTTATAGGCCTAGCCATCATGTAGGTCTTTGCCCAGCACTTACATCTGACCTACTCGTCAGAAAGGCACACCCAGCACTCACATCTGATCATGTAGGAACCAATCCTATAATCATATCAAAAAGTACCAGCACTTATATCCACCCAGTGAGGGAACACACCCCATTACTGATGGAAGGGCTCTGCACTTACATCCACCCAGTGAGGGAACACATCCCATTACTGATGGAAGGGCTCTACAATTACATCCACCCAGTGAGGGAACACATCCCATTACTGATGGAAGGGCTCTGCACTTACATCCACCCAGTGAGGGAACACATCCCATTATTGATGGAAAGGCTCTTCACTTACATCCACCCAGTGAGGGAACACATCCCATTACTGATGGAAGGGATCTACACTTACATCCACCCAATGAGGGAACACATCCCATTATTGATGGAAGGTCTATGCACTCATATATGATCATGAGGGAACACATCCCAGCAATCATTTCAGAATGGCCCCCAGTCCTCGACTGAGCTACCTAGTAACAAACAGGTGCCTCCATTCTCCTAGAGAATGGCAGTTGCCCTTACATCCGACCTGCTCGTCAGAATGGCCAACACTCACATCTGACATGGGAGGAACTTAATCCTTTAGCCATGACAGAATGGTTCAGCCCTTACATCTAATCAAGTGGGAACACATCCCTCTGTCACATCAGAATGGATTCTTAGTCTTAGACTGAGTTTTCCTGGTAACTGACCAGGTGCCTCCATTCTCTTGAATGACAGTTTCCCTTAAATCTTTCCTACTTGACAGAATGGCCAGCATTCATATCTGACATGGAAGGAACCAATCCTCTCACCATGATAGAATGGCTCAGCCCTTACATCTGATCATGGAAGGAACCAATCCTCTCACCATGATAGAATGGCTATGGGTCTCATCACTTTCTCTTGGAGGAAACCTCAATCTGGAGAACACCAAGCTTCTCCCTTAAGTACTTGAACTTCAACCTAGCCAATGGCTTCGTAAATATATCAGCTATCTGTTCCTCTGTCGCCACATACTGGAGCTTCATTGCTCCCCTCTGCACCATATCCCTGATATAGTGATACTTGATCTCGATATGCTTCGACTTGTCATGGAACACTGGATTCTCTGACAACTTCACGCAACTCTGGTTGTCACAATGTATACAAGTAGCATCCAACTGGAGATCAAATATATCAGACAGTAGCTTCCACAGCCATACTGCCTCACAACTAGCTGAACAAGCTGCGACATACTCTGCTTCAACTGTACTCAGTTCCACACAGGATTACATCCTGCTAAATCAAGAGAACACACCTGATCCCATACTGAAGCAACAACCTGAAGCGCTCTTCCTATCAATGGCACTTCCTGCCTAATCTGAATCAACATAACCCTCCAGGTTAATCTTTTGATTCGCATCGTACTTGAGCCCATAATCAACTGTACCCTTCAGGTACCTCAGAATATGCTTTGCTGCAATCAAGTGAACATGTCTCGGATCTGTCAAGAATTGGCTCAAGGTGTTCACAGCAAAGCAAATGTTAGGTCTCGTCTTCGTCAGGTACATCAATGACCCAATCATGTGACGATACATCGTAGCATCAACTATCTCTGATGAAGCATCACTTAATAGCTTCAGGTTTGATGCCATAGGTGTGGTCATAACCTTGCAGTCCATCATTCCAAACCTCTTCAGGATCTCTATTGCATACTTCCCTTTTCTAAGGAATATTCCATCTGTACTCTGCCACACCTCCATACCTAGAAAGTAATGTGTCATCCCCAAGTCCTTCATTTCGAACTCATAGCAAGCTTTCTCTTCGTATCAGCAATCAACCCATATGTACCTGTCACAAATAGATCATCTACATATAGTAGAAGCATCACTGGGTTGCCATGTTCAACCTTGTAGTAAAGGTTGGAATCTGCTTTACTCTTGGTAAAGCCCAAACTGGATAGAAAGCTGTCAATTCTACAGTACTAGGTCCTGGGTGCTTGTTTCAAACTGTACAGGGCTTTCTTCAATATGCATACATGAGACTCTCTGTCATGTGTCTGAAAACCGAGTGGTTGTTCTACATACACCTCCTCTTGTACTACACCATTCAAGAAAGCAGTCTTGACATCCATCTAGTGTATCTTCCATTTCATCATTGCAGCCAGAGCAAGTATTGATCTGATGGAAGTGTATCTAGCTACAGGTACAAAGGTTTCTTCATAGTCTATCCCTTCCTTCTGAGAGAAACCCCGAGATACAAATCTTGATTTATGCTTTTCAATGCTACCGTTTGCAGCATGCTTGATCTTGTAGATCCATTTGGAAGTTACAACTGACTTCCCTTCTGGTCTTGGGACAACATCCCAAACACTTTTCTTCATGATTGATTGATATTCTTTGATCATAGCATCCTTCCATTCTTTCTTCTCTACTGTTTCTTCATAACTGGAAGGTTCTTTATCAATGAAATCACATAGTAAGGCTACATACCCGGAGCAGGATCTGGTCCTCTTTCTTTCTCTATGATTCTCTTCTAGATCCCCATATCTTTCCGCACCTTGGATAAGTTCACGTACCCAAGCAGGTTTCCTCTTATCAGTATTCTTCTCCAGAGGTGGATCTATAGGTCTTTGTGGTTCCTTGAAATCTCGATCTTCTTCTTGAGCTTCTTCATTCATGGTTGTATCATGAATTCTGGGTGCTTCTTCTTCTTCTTCTTCAGGTTCTTCAGCAGGTCTCTTTCTGGATTTGTTGTAAGCTGTGTCTTCATCAAATGTTACATCCCTGCTGATGTCAATATTCTTGTATCCTAGGAAATAGATTCTGTAATCCTTCGAGCTTTCAGAGTATCCCACAAATATGCCCTTCTTTCCTGAAGGATCTAATTTTGTTCTCTTTTCTTTTGGAATGTGTATGTACACAGGACAGCCGAATATTCTGAGATGGTTGACTTCTGGTTTCTTGCTAGAGAAGACTTCTTTAGGAGTCTTGTTCTCAAGTACTCTATGTGGAGTACGGTTCTGTACATACACTACTGTTCTGGCAACTTTAGCCCAAAGATTCATAGGAAGATCTTGATCATGAAGAATTGCTCTTGCAGCTTCCATGATGGTTCTATTCTTTCGTTCTACAATCCCATTCTGTTGTGGATTATAAGGAGTGGACAACTCCCTCTTAATCCCTGATTCTTTGCATATCTCTTTCAATTCATTCAGTGTGGTTCTCGATCAAAAAGTCTTGATCTTCTTTTCAGTGTGGTTCTAGATCAAGGATTTGAATTCCTTGAACTTACCGAATAATTTGTCTTTGTTCTTCATGAAATAAACCCATGTCTTTCTAGAAAAATCATCAATAAAAGAAACATAGTATGCACACCCGCTTAATGAGTTTGATGACATAGGACCACATACATCTGAGTGGATGATTTCTAGTATGCCTTTGGCTTTGCTTTTGCTGCTGGGAAATGTCTTCTTTGTATTTTTCCCTTTCACACATCCTTTGTAAACCCCATCATGTTTTGCTTGGAATTCTGGAAGACCTTCAACAGCTTTGCTTGCAATAGGTAGTGCTCTGTAATGCACATGTGCAAGCCTTCTATGCCAATGCTCATTTGGCTCTACTATGTCATGGACCAAGGCTTGTTTTGGATGTCCCTTCAATTTGTACATACCTCCTTCTTGTTCTCCAATCACTACCGCATCATCGATAGTATTTCCTCTAGGCCACATAATGAATTGACCATCTATTAATGCAACCCTCATTCCTTTTGCATCCAATGCTGATATGGAGAGAAGGTTATTCTTGAGTCCTGGCACAAACAATACTTCTTTCATTGTTAGAGACTTACCAGAGTCTAGTTTATATGAATATTCCCCACTACCTTTTATGGGATATTGGTAGTCATCTCCTAGCTTCACCTTGTGAGGTGATTCATGTTCTGACAGTCTCACAAAGGATTCCTTGAATCCAGTCATATGTTTGGAAACCCCACTGTCTATAAGCCAACACTACAACAAAAACTGGATTTAGCGTCGAATTTAGCGTCGGATTTTAGTGTAATTTTTTCCTAATTGTGGTGAACAATTCGGCGCTAAACCAGGCACTATTGTAAATTTTCGTAAAACGCCGTCTATTGCATCTTTTTTTCCGTCCTTTTTAACATCCATTTTTGTGTCCATTTTTGCGCCCAATTTTTTGCATCTAATGTTACGCCTTTATTTGTGCCCAATTTTTCAACTTCTATTGCATCTTTTTTTGCGTCCTTTGTTACATCCTTGTTTGCACCCAGTTTCACGCTCATATTTGCATCCAATGTTGCGTCTTATTTTCCTCCTAGTTTTTCATCAAGTCTTGCACCCAATTTTGCACCATGTTTTACATAAAATTATGTGTCCAATTCTGCATCTAGGTTTGCATCCAATTTTAAGCCCAATATTGCGTCTAGTTTTGCATCCAAATTTACTTATAATGTTGCATCCCCATTTGCATCTAGTTTTGTATCTTGTTTTACGTCTTTTTCTGTATCCATGTTTGTGCCAAATGTTTCATCTCGTTTTACGTCATATTTTGCATCTAGCTTTGCACCTAGCATTGCATCCTGATTGATGTCTTTTTTTGCATCTATGTTTGAGCCCAATTTTGCACCCAGTGTTGCGCCTAGTGTTGCGCCTATGTTTGTATCTAATATTGCATCTAGTTGTGTGTCCAATGTTGCATCCCATCTTGCATTCAATATTACGTCTAGTTTTACATCCAATGTTTTGTCCCGTCTTGCATCTAAAATTGTGTCTCGTTTTAAGTTTTTGTTTGCGCCATATGTTGCTTCCAGTTTTGCACCTGATGTTACACCTATTTTTATGTCCATCGATACACCATATTTTGTGGGCAATTTAATGCCCAATTTTACATCTAGTTAGGAATCCACTTTTTCATCTATTGTTGCATCTAGTTTTGGACCTATTATTACATCTAGTTTTGAGTCATTAATTGTGTCTAGTGTTGAGTCTCTTTTTGCATCCAATTTTGCGTTTAGTATGACATCAATTTTTGTGTCCACATTTGCGTCTAACGTAAGGTCGGATTTTGTGTCCACTTTTGTGTTTGGTGTGACGTCCACTTTTACATCATGTTTTGCATTTAGTATTGCGTCTAATATTGCATCCATCTTGCACTACTACATTTTTTACCTTTAGAAATACATTGCAATATCATTAGGGAATGGAGGAATCGAACCACCAATCTCCTGCTTGTAAAGCAGGTGCTCTTCCATTGAGGTAGCACCCTTTAAGAATCAGGAAGAGGAGCAATATTAACACATAGATTTCATCATTTGTAATTTTAGTAAAAAACAATAAGATCCAAAGACAAACATGATAAAATAGTAGGTTGCATCATTGGCACCACAAGAGCAGAAGTTCTTTAGTCAATGCTACCATGGGTGACAAGTGTTCTCACACAAGAAGAACAAAATACAATGATGGATACTTGGCGGCAGGCTACTAAAAATACAATGTTTGATGAATGGCAGCCAGAAGTTCAAGCCTGGGTGGAACGACATTTTCTGAATGAATCAAAAGGAGCTTGAGTCAGCAATACGCAAAGTGTCAAGTGATGCTTCCCTTGATCCACGGCAAAAAGCATATCTTATTCAGAACCTCATGACGAGGTCAGTTCTTACTTCTTGCTTGTAGTTCTTAGCCTTGAATCATGTAATAATGCACATTAATGTGGATTCATGTGTTGGATGGTTTTAGCTGATGGATTGCTGCTCAGCAGAAGTTGCCCCAGTCAAGAGCAAGTCAGTCCAGGAATGGTGAAGACATACCTAGGCGCTGCCTGTCATATCGAGATTCAGATCAGAAAATATTTGGATGTGAGCATTACAAGCGGAACTACAAATTGAAAGATGCTTGTTGTAACCAACTTTTCACATGTAGATTCTGCCATGATAAAGTCAGTGACCACTCAATGGACATGTTCGTTATTCTCCATATTGCATTCAGATGTTCTAGTTTGTATTGAACCTTTGATGATTATTGCTTTCCTTTGCATCCTAGTTTCTAATATTTCATTAATTGCAGGAAAGCAAAAAAAGAGATGATGTGCATGAAATGCTTGCAGATCTAGCCTGTTGCATCAAATTGTGTAACTCCTTCCTGCAAAGGATTTTCTATAGCACAGTATTTCTGCAATATTTGCAAGTTTTTTGATGATGAAAGGTAATATACAGTTTATGGCTTGTCGAGTCCTTTTTTCTGTTACTGTCTCTAATTTTTTCTTTTAGTACCTTGCACCTGCTCACTAGCCCTTTCCAAACTTTGTTAATTGTTATCTCTATTAGAGTGTATGTAGTTCTATTGCTTTTGTAAATTTACTAAAT
>LPNX011010243.1:111406-123033 GCA_001517045.1 Pseudotsuga menziesii
ATTTACATCTTGCTAAAACTCTGGGATTAAAATCTTATCTTGTGTGGGAGATGTGAGTTTAAGAGAGAACATTAGGACCATTAAAAAATATCTGGGTAACATGAAATTATCCCACATAACCAAGGAACAGACCTATCATTCACTCGGAATGTGTGAAATCTGGTCATGTCCTATGGACTCTAAATTGGAAGGAAAATAGTTTGAAATAAAGGGATATATTGTGAAGGACGGTTTCATTTACTTGAAAATGATACTGTCGAATTAAATTCATGGCTAGGAAGAGCTATGGGATGCAAGCAGAAGAGAGCTCTACAAATTGAGATTCTGCATCTACTTGGGAGGGGTGCAGTGTTTTAGAATTCATGGTCCAGACTCCAGATCACGGGGAAGGTTCACTATTACTCCAACAAGGTACATGTCCTTCGAGTCTTTCATGTCTGAGAAACTTGAGCATTTGAAGCATGAAGTTCTGAACTTGGAAGCAGATTTGAGAGAAATCAGAGAAATGCTAGTAGAGAACAATATAGAATAATACTTAAGTCAAACTATCTTTCACCAGCAAGAGGGAGATTACTCAGATTAATAAGACTTCAGAAAAGTGACAAAAGATGGAAGGGCAATTAGTGGAGTTTGAAAGATAACTCATAGCAGGGTAGAAAAATACCATAAAGATAGAAAAGGAACCCTAGCTGTATGTTCTAGATTGGCTTCCATGCAGTGTGTTCTAGCTGTCATTATTTACAATCTGCCTAAAATTTAGGACCTATGCTCTCTCCTCTTCTAAACAGTTTGCTAACATTTGTGTAAGAGTATACAATTGCCTTCCATGTTTGTGCATGGGTGTGTTGATGGTTGTCTTCGCAATTTTCAGTTTTTCCTTTAAAATAAAGGTGTTCTTGTTTGAGCATTTGATAATAGAAATATTGAGAGAGCACATTGTTTAATTTGGGATCAATTCATCTTATTTTTTGATGTTTAAGCTGAAATCTAAGATCTGCCATATCTGAGGTCTATAAAAACTTAAAAGAATTCAAACAAAGGAATATCACTTAGAAGTCTTTACTTTATTTAAGAATGTTAAAGAACTATGGTTTGAGGTTCCCTTCACTTCTTCCTGGTTAGTGTTAGTCATTATTTTTCCTATTGGACATAGAATATTGTCAAGTAAAAAAATAATAAAAAGAATTCAAGCAAAGGCGGGCCACTTACAAGTTATAAGCCTCTAACTAGCTTTAAGCATGTTAAAAAATTGTCAAGTTTTTTTTTTTTTAAGATTCTCAAGTAAAAACTTTAGAAAATAAAACAAATTCAAACAAAGGCAGACCACTTACAAGTTATAAGCCTCTAACTTGCTTTAAGCATGTTAAATCACTATGGTTTTGGAGGTTTCCTTCACTTCTTCCTGGTTAGAGTTAGTCATTATTTTGCCCATTTGTGATAATGCATGCACATAATGGATCTAGAAGATTGTCTTCAAGTAAAATATAGTTTTTATTTTTTGCAACTAAGTATGTTGAACTTCAGATTTCATGACGACTGTGATAGTTTATATTTAGAGAATCTCATTCAGAAAGAAGTTGATCTCCATTTCATCCTCGAAAACTCTGAAATTGTGATTGTTGTTTAGTTACATGTTATTATGCTGCAACTGTATTGATAATTAAATGCTGCTATTGAACGCCTGAAGAGACTAAGTCTCCAAGTGGGATTTCCAGCTGATGGAAGCCCATAAAGGCTCTACAAAATTTGCAATTACTAAATTTGTTTGTTTGCAAACTGCTTCATCTTGGATTTTGTTGTCTTTTTCAGGTTTGTCCTGATGGAAAAACTATTGAGGATGAAGCAGCTCATGGCACTGTAACTCAGCATTTCTGCGTACATCAGAAGGGAGGTGAAACTAGCACGAACAGCATTGCATCCATCTTTGCATGGACCCGCGGGCTTGCACACAGGTATCTGCCTAGATTCACATTTTTAGGAAATCTAATGATGTTATTTGTTCTTCGTGGGCTTATGATTCTAATTATACGTATGCAAGATACTTATGGGCATTAGCATCTTCTCACCATTTAAAGTGTGCATCTGATATACCTGTTCTAAGAAAACTCCGAAAACGCTTTATTGTTACTTCTCTCTGGCAGGGCAAAACTAGATGGAAATGAAAGGCTACTTGAATTTACAGAGAAGCTGGAGGTTGCTTGTATAGGAACTATCGAGGCTGGAAAAATGACAAAATACTTGGCGCTAATCATTCACGGTTCCAAGTAGGTTTTGTTTTTGTGCTTTAAGATCTATACATTGTAAAATATGCAGCCTTTGGTACAAATTCTAAATGTTTACTTTTCTTGTAAATACTTTATGTAGGCTTTCTAGGGAGCACTACCTAAACACTGAAGAATTTATTGATGCAGTTGCAGAGAATCTGAAAATGAGACTTTCTGCCAAACCAAAGTTGTAACCCTTCTGCATCCTTTCGTTGGCCTGGCATTGGCCGATATTTTCATAAATAGTTTTGGCAGAATTCATTAAATAGCTATTCAAATCAGTTGGCCATGACTTTAAGCATTTTATTGTAAAGGAATCAGGCCAAGGGCAGCTCTACACCAATCCAAAATAACGCTTGCATAGTGACAAAATCGGCTTATCATAAGATGGAAGCTCTTTTGTGGAGGATAAAATAGCAGAATAGACAAGTCCAAGGTCAACCCCAAAATCATCAAATTCCAGTGCTTCACATGAGGATAAAAGCAGGTCTAAATTCAGTGTTTTCTTGGAGGATGAATTGCCAGATCCCAATTATCTTTTGATCAAGTAAATCCAACACTCCAACCAGCAGACGGAGGTTGCTTACTAAGTCTAAGCCTAGTGCATGGATGAGGGCTAATATTAGTACTTCATATAGAGAAAAAAAGCACCCACAAGATGAACAAGGAACTCCAACATTTGTATGAGTGAAGATTCAGCCCCTTTGGATTAAGACAGACCTCCAAGAAGTAGCTTGTTTTCCAAGAAATCTTATTTTTTTGAGTGAAGATTCAGCCCCTTTGGATTAAGACAAGTTACTAGCACAAAAGGAACTAGAAGAAGTAAGAATATATGTATTCTACCTGAATACCAGTTATACTTCTCAAAATAGTTCAATTCACCATTATGTGATGCTGCAAGATGATCCCCTGTGAATAGGGCATTGAGTGGATTATAAAAGAGAGAGACAAATTCCTGAAAAAGTTTACATATACATGATATCCCATGGGCATAAATTTCTGATATACATTATATCCATTGAGATATTTTCAGATCTATTTTGCTAAAATCTATTTGAAATAATACAACATAATGGAGATAGTAATGTCTGGGAGAGTCACAAATGGACATTGGAAGGGCTCTTCCTCAGATCAAAGGATCACCAATTTTTTGCAAATCAGGGGAAGTAAAGGAGTAGGAAGAAATCAGAGATACACATTCTTCTATGAGGATTGAGAAGCCACGACCAGAGGATTCACCACTCAGCTGCATGGCCAATGCTTCTCCTATCTTGTTTTGCTCCTTCCGTAAACTCTTCTCTCCTTGTTTCACACCCATATGTTTTTAATCCCAGGATTTTAATAGACTCGGGTCTAGGAATGGTGGACTGTGGTAACTCTCCCACTTCCATTTATTGTGATTTTAAAGTACCATTGCTTTTGGTGCAATTTGTTCTTATAAAATCTGGCTAGGGTGTGGTTCGGGGTCTAACACTCGTAGTGAGCTTTTGGCCCTAGTTGGTTTGCTTTTTTTCGCCTAGTACAAAGGTATTAGAACTCTTCAGGTCATTGGTGATTCCAAGCTTGTGATGGACTAGGCACTCAATAGGGCAAAGATCCAAGTTGTTCTATTGGAGTGGTAGTTACATCGCATGCGTTTGATGCAGGAAGAGACGCTTATTTCTTTATCTTTTTATCATGTTTTCAGGGAATATACAACTCGGATGCTAACCTTTTGTCTAAAAAAGGTTTGTCCTCTTTAGAAGGTGTTCTGAACTTTGAAGAATGGCATGAAGGTATTTTGATTGGTCAAGGAACCCTTCCATTCTATGCAGGTTAATGATCTGAACACGTTTGTGGCTGGTCTGTGGGTTTTTCTGGTCTTACATATTTTTATTGTCCTGTGAAGTAATTATTTTTTAACAGACTCTTAATGTTGATCTCTGCTTGCTTCTTGTTAAAGCAACTGCTTTATTATGTTTTTTCGGAGATGTTTTTATATGGATATAAGAGGAAAGTATGATAAAGCGTAGTTCTTTTCGATGAACGTCGTATAAACCCCTTGGATAGTTTGATTCATTTTTTTAATCTCAACTATAGTCTTTTATTCGTAAAAAAAATATACATGTAAAACTTATTAATTATAGACATGCTTGAGAAAACAAGTTTCCCAGAATGACAAAAAAATAGGAAAAACTGATCATGAAGGAAGGAAAAGAGCCTTAGTGTAACTTGCAAAAAGACATATAAAAGAATAAAATAAATGGAAAGATAAAAGTAATCTCACTAGACTTGTTTTTTTACAAGAAGCATGAGTGTATAAGTCACTATCATGTGGCCCCCGTAAGCTCAAGTTCCTCAATAAAAGCAACTACTAAAATAACAGTCTTGGACTTTATTGGCTATGGCAAGAATTCTGGTCAATGTGTATGTCTAGATCAATGAACAATGTAACTAGCCCGATGGAATCATGTGGCCCCTGTGAGCTCAAGTTCCTCAATAAAAGCAACTGCTAAAATAGCAGTCTTGGACTTTATTGGCTATGGCAAGAAATCTGGTCAATGTGTATGTCTAGATCAATGAACAATATAACTAGCTCAATGGAATCTTGTTGAATCTTAACCCTCCAATAGTGTAAGCATAATTGGGGTTAATAAGCTAACAAAAATTCAATAAGCATCTTGAAACCACTAATATAACTACAATCAACAGATAATTACAAAGAAGAGCTTCTTTCACTCACACAAATTTAACACGACAAAAAATAAACTCATAACACAGATAAAATTTACTCAAGAAACCCAAGTGGAAAAACCAACATTTGATTGCCTTCACTGATGAGGTTGACAGAGGGTTGAGTCAACAACCAGGTTTCATTCTTGGTCTGATCTGCCCCACTTAAGTGGTATGTTAAGAAGATGAGATGTGGTGACAGAGGGCTGTAAAATTTTGTTATTTTGCCCTTAAATTAAAGTAAGTAGCCACGGGGGCCTTTGGTTTACTAATGACACTGACTGAGTGTTGAGCATACACTATATTTTATTCATTAGATCTACCCAATCAAAAGGCCTCTTAAAAAGAGATGATGACGCCGGTTACAAGGGCAGAATTGGAAGTTGAGATTGTTGAGTCATCTACCAGGTTCTATTCTTTATATAATCGGCCCCACTAAAATGGCCATTTAAAAAGAAAAGGTTAGTTGCAGGGAGAGATTTGGAAGTTGAGGAAGTTTCTGCTTTACACTGCAAGCCATGGGAATATATTTTCAGATTTGGAAGAGAACAAACACACGAATTTTAAAAGAGAAATAGTTTGAAAAATAAATGAGAAGAAAAACTGACCATCTACAGGTGAAATCAGCTCCACGGGAGGCTCGTGCAAGGTTTTGGGATTCTCTCCTCTGTCGAACCTTTCTCTTAGCTCTCGGAGGCAGTTCTGGTAAGACCCAGATAAAAAGCACAATTAATAAATACAAATATTCGGTAGTCAAGGAGTTATGGAAAAATGAGAAAAAATAACAAAGTCAGGCATACCCTAACGCGTTTAGTCGAGCCGACCTTCTTGACTCTGTCAACGGAATACTGGAAAGAGACGGAAGGTAGCAGGAGGGAGTACCACTGAATGAACACCTCGATCAGGTTATCCAGATCACTCACCTGCCAAGAAATGTGAATCCCCGCTAACTGCATGAAAATTTATCCCAAATTTGACAACAGGACCAAATCTGCAACTAACATGCACAGAAAAAAGCACTAACATTTGCCAAATTTGTCGAAGAACAGAGCATGTCCACCAAATTCTTCCGAAAAACAGACAAAATCGGCGACATCAAAAGAGAATGAACACCTACCAAATTCGTGCGTAAGTGATGGATTCAATCTCCGCCAAATTTGTCAGAGAGAGCCTGCATCTGCATCTATATCTGCCCCAAATTTGTCAAAAGGCGCGGTGATCTGAAGTTTCGAATCGCATGGGATGCCGAAGATGACAATCCGTTCAAAGATCGATCACAAACAAATAATCGCCACGCCAATCAAGGATGAGAACAAGGGAGCAGGGTTTGTCATCCCTGCTCCACAAACCGAGCTCGTTCTAATTTTTCTCTTTTATTCCATTTCATAAAATTACACTCGTCTCTCTTTGGAAGCATCAATTTCGTTATTAATCTTAAAAATGCTAATAATAATAATTCCTCTTTCGCACTCCGGCGGAATTAAAAACTAATTAAATTGCCAATTAATTCCATGAGGTGGGTTGTCTATAATTCACTCCATAACTATAGAGAGACCCAAAGATGGTCATATGCATTGTGTTGCACCAAATTCCTGCAATCTAATGGATTGCTTAACATCTCCATGTGTTTCCAAAGTTGGGCTTTTTTTTTCTAAGGAATGCTTGACTTCATGTAATTTTGGAGTTGAGAAGATGGTGTGGGTATACCCCATGAGCTATTTTTTAGGGTCAAGGATACATCATCATAAGTCTAGAAAGAGGGAAATTCAAGTGGGTAGGTGAAAGAGATTTTGAATAATACAACTAGTTTGTATCCACTATATCTAGCAAGAGGGAGGCTTATAGCTTGTATCAAGTAGTGAATTTTTTCATGTTTTGTGAATAATGGTCCTACTTCTTATAATTTATCTTTTGGAGACATCATGTTGGTTACGAGGTTGACACTATAACTTTGATATTTAGTGGATGTGTTTTTTTATTATCATTTTTTATTATTGTATTACATTGTCTTTTAGAAGCATTGTGTGTTTAGTGATTGACATTACTTGTTCATCATAACAATGCTAAGTTGTTCTTCCAAGAAGAGAAATGGTACTTGTATCTTAATAGTTAGCTAATGTATTGAATTACTTGTAATCATTATAATCCTACGTTGACCTTTAGAGAAGTCCCATAAAGGCGTCGTCGCTTAAGCGACGCTTACTAACTATCCATCGCTTAACCGACCAATGGAAATGGAATCTTATTTATGTATGTAAATTACAAGTACTGCTAAATCCAGAATTTTCCTATGGTTGACAATGAAGAAAAAAATATTGAACCCAAACAATATTTAAAAAAGGTCTTAGCAAGTTCTCACCTTATGTTTTCTATACATGGAAAGCACAGAAAGTATCAATCACATCTTTCTTCATTGTCATTTCACGAAATAATTATGGAGTGCTGATAGGGTTCTAACAAGAGGCGAAGGATCTTAGGAAAGTGGAAATGTTGAGAATTCTCTAGATTCCTGGATGGAGGATCAAGATGTATGGAAGGAGCATCACTCCCTTCCCTATTTTATGATATGGGTTGTATAACTAACTAGGAGTGTGACACTCTATCAAGATAGAGATATATCATCACTTCATATCTATTGCATGATAAACGGAGCTTACCAAAACTATAAAAAGGAAAAAGACGAGAATGATTGGAAGCCTAAAGATCATCACATCAATTCATTAGTTTTCTTGAGAAGGACGAGTGAGATCCTAATTATCTCAGGAGATCACAAGATCCAATTTGAATGTGGATTTATGGCAAGGCATAGATAATTATATATCAGTAAAAAGTTACTACCATCCTTATGTCCATCACTCAAGAAGAAGGTATCATACTATCAACAACGTAAATATCTATGGTGACTCAAGGTTGGTGGTGAAGTGGATAAGGGAAATAGAAGTTAGAGAAATTCGGGTTTGTATGGAAATATTCAACATATTGAGGACATTAAACTAATATTCTCACAAACTCAATTCCATCACATCTATAATGGGAAAAATCAAGACATGGACATGGTATCAAAGTTGGCTTGTAACAAAGATTCAGACTCATTTATCAGGATGGGGTTTCATGGTCCAATACCACAAAGTCTATCCAAATTCGGCCAAAATAATGAAAAGAAAGACCCACTTGGTAAAAACCCTGGCCGCTAGGTGCCACTTCGAATTTTGCTGAGGATTTCCACCGCGGACAGGGCTTTTGCTCCTGTGCACATCCTTGACCCCTTTTTTTGCCCCCCAATCATGGACCTTGTTCGCTAATTTACCATTTTGTTGATCAAGCAAAGCATTTTCTCTCCCAGAATCCCGAATATAAACTCTACCATAACTCAAATCCTTACCTTGCAACAAATTCTCGTCGGCTTCGAATCCTTACCTTGCAACAAATTCCCGTCGGCTTCCGTAGCCAAATGTGTTGTTTCCCGGTGAATATTTTTGTCCCAAGGGCATCAGTAAGTGGACAGACTGTTTCAAGTTCACCATAATCATGCTTTTACACCTTCCTGGGGTGCTCGAGATGCCCTTCTCAGCTCTCCTCTACTCCAGATCAAGATGCCTTGCTCAGCTCTCCTCTGCTCCAGATTAAGATGCCCTTCTCTCCATATCGAGATGCCCTTCTTGGCTCTCCTCTGCTGCAAATAGTTACTAGATTGAAATTTTGAGAAGGAGGGAAAATGTAACTCTCTAAATTCAAATTCAAACTCAAATGAAAAGAGTGAGGTATTTTAAATTTGGGGTTAATGAGAGGGAAAGGTTTACATTTTAGTTGAGGGTTTGTGGTCTTTTTAAGTCTATACGTATATGGTCTTATGTTCCGACGGTTTTGGTCGTTAGGACTTTACAAGTTTTCTATGAGGTTTATACTTGAGTTAAGGTAATATAGTTATCATTTAAAAATCTACTAGAACCTCCTAATAGTAGTTAGAACCTCCTAATAGTGGTTACATATGGGAATAAATTAAACATTGAAATTTAAAGAATTGGTTAACATATGTGTGTAATATGGTCAAATTAGCTCATTACATCACAATGCTGATATTTTTAAACATGCAAGTAATTATTGATTGTGTTTGATTCGTGTAAGCTAACACTAGTGTCCAATTGTATTTCTGTTGTAACAGTTTTAGCAACATTGAGAAAATTGTTAATAAAGGATTTCTATTTTTTAGTATGGAAGGTTACATATTCCAATATCTTTTATCTCAACAATGTTTTTCTCAAACTTGTGATGTGGCCACTTCTATGAAGTGTCATTTGTTACATAATATTAATAAGAATTTGTTACATAATACTAATAAGAGGAGAATTTGTTCAACAATGCTTAAGAAAGTGTTATTTTATTTTATTTTTATTAAATGCTATTTAATAATTTCAACTTCAATAATAATATTAAAGTAAAAAGTAAACATTACTAAGTTTAGAATTATATTGCACTAACAATTTTATATCAAAAATTAAGATAATATAAAACTATCTTTATATTTCTTAGGAAACACAAATACTAAGATATATATATATATATATATATATATTTCACACTAATGTTAAGAGAGGCTTTAAAGGCCAGTTTGTCATACCCATTCTTTTTCTCTTAAAAATACAAACTTATTTAATTTTAATATACTCCCACTTATATTTTCATGTGGTGAATGAATGGTAAGTAAAAGACTTTATATTATTATGTTATGTCCCTATTCTTCTTGGAAGTCACTTCATATTGTGGCAATAGAACAATATCCAGATGATACAAAGAGTTTACAAAAAGACTACACAATTTATGTGAACTTGATGAGAAGCAACTAACAGCATACTGGATGACTAAGGTAGCCTAGCAAAGAAGAAAACATTAGCATTATCTACTTAAAGAGGGTGAAATGAATTTAGGAATGTTAGCATTAAAGTATACCAGAAATGTGAACAAAAGAGGTGGAAATTAACATTAACATGAAGTATCCCTACAAAACCCAAGAGATCTTGGAAAATGGGGACATTATATTCCCTAACTTGGACACCACAATGCATCAAGATAAATGTCAATGCCTCCAAACTTATGATACATTATAGAAAAAAAAATTAAGGCCAATTGTATCCATATTACTGAAGGAAAAAGGAATTGAAAAAGGAATTGCATGGATAATCTATGAAATCAAAAATTGCAAAAGTGCCCATTGGCACTAAGGAGACGTGAGCTGTGTATATAGACACCGAAAAATAAGTTTTTTAAGAGCGCATGATAACATCTTTGGGAAACTATAAGAGGAATTCCTATCAACACCTAGGATGGGCACGAGGCATTTTAAAATTTTAGATGGTGTCACAATTCTGATGGGCATGCATGTATGTGATGGAGGGGAATAAGTCATTTGAATCCTTGCAACTCATTTCATATTTGAGTCTAATAACAATCCTTCTTTTAAATTGAACCAAAATACCAAAAGAAGTTTATTAGGAAACTCCAATAACTGCATTCCCATGCCCCTAGAAATTTGTATTAATGTTCCCAAGCTCCTGGTACCATTATGATTATTTCCGAGAGGCACATCTTAGACAAGAAATCCTAGAAGTGCAGAAAGAAGCAATGTCTTTCAAGTTGAGTAAGGTAAATGTGTCCCTTGTTAGGTTGGCACTAGAAAGCATGTCTCAAATTGAACGAAGGCCTTGAGAAGGGAAACCTCAAGTACATGTAAGCCATGGTAATCTCAATCTCCTCCGATTGTAAGTGGAAAGTGGTAGCCATGCCATAAAAGGATAACCTAAAATAATCTTCCTTGCTGGGAACCAAAGAAAGGGCAATGCCAAAATTGTAGCTTTGTGTAATAATCTGAAAAATAGCAAGAAAATAGATACAAGCCTCGAGGAAGGAAAACATTAAAGACATAGAAATTTTTAATGGGCACATAAAGGAAACATCATGTATCAAGAGTCCTAAAGAGTTTCAAGAAAGAAGTGTACCTCCAATTTAATGAAAAAGATCATATATTGAAATTCCAAATATAACCTGGGCATTCTTTGAACTAATGATGAGGTAATTCTTATGGTTTCTTCTATGTGTTTCTTATGGAAATAACAAAGGATTCATTCATGTTATAAAGAGTTCAAGCTGAATATGAAAGAAATTATGACATGTTAGAACTCAAATATGTTTTATCCAAGAAGGTTTGATGATTCTAATGGGGTACTAGTGTCAGATTTATATACATTGGTACAATAGAGATGACAACAAATATTGCACAAGACCTTTTGAGAGATGCTGATCAATATATTCTAGAAGGCGTCAAACATTTGTGTGAATATTCTATTGCACAGGTATTCTTTTATTTCATTGCGGTTTTTCCTTTTTGTTATGATATTGTCCAGCCCCAGCACTGAGATCTCTGTTTTATGTTTAGGACCTTACTTTAGAGAATTTTTCAAGTATATATGATCTTGCTGAGTCATAACATGCAATTTCTTTTGTTGGGAGAAAGAAAATTGGAACAATTTCAATATTATGTTTCCCTTTTGGTTTGAATTTTGTACTTTGGTCGGGTGTTTTAGAATAATCCCACTTGTTATGCATGCTTTAAATGGTAAACATATCCCATATGCTTTAAATGATGCGATGATGAAC
>LPNX011010243.1:123287-156020 GCA_001517045.1 Pseudotsuga menziesii
CCGAAGTAGGCGCAAAAGTGGGTGCATAATGGGGTGCACCAAAAATGGATGCAAAAGGTGATGCAAAAGTGGATGCAAAAAATGATGCAATCATGGAAGAAAAACATGATGAAAAAATTGGCGCAAAAGTGGATACAACCATGGATGTAAAATTGGATACAAAATTGGATGCGAAAGTGGATGCAACAAAAGTAGATGCAAAAGTAGTTGTAACACCCAAAACAAAACCCGATGCAAAAGTGGATGCAAAAATGGATGCATAAAGGGATGCAATAACTGATGTAAAATTGGATGCAAAAAAAGATGCAAACGTGGATGCACAAGTTGAAGCAAAAGTGGGTGTAAAAGTAAGCGCAAAAATGGGTGTGAATTGGGACGTGGCAAAAGTAGATGCAAAAGTGGATGCAATAGTAGATGCAAAAAAAGACGTAAACATGGATGCAAAATGGGATGCAAAAAGGGGTGAAAATGTGGGTGCAAAAGTGGATGAAAAAATGGATGCAAAAGTGGATGCAAAAATGGCTGAAACAAAACGAGATGCAAAACTAGACTCAAAACAGGATGTAAAATTTGATGCAAAACGTGGCACATGAAGGGATGCAAAAAAAGTAGCAGAAGTAGATGCAAAAGTGGATGTAAAAAAGGATGCAAAAGTGGATGAAAACAAGGGCGTAAAAGTTGAGGCAAACATGGGTGTAAAAGGGGGCGCAACAATAGTAGATATACAAACTAGGCACAAAATTAGGTGCAAAACTAGGCTCAAAACCTGTCGCAAAACCTGATGCAAAACCTAGCGCGTAACCAGGTGCAAAACCCGGTGCAAATTACGCCGCAATTTGTGCCAGATTTATAAAAAGGACGCAAAAAACGCCTAAAATAGCACCAACCCGTGAAATTGTGCCATTTTGTCCAAAAAATGAAGAAAAATACACTGAAAGATGGTCTAGACGCAAAAAAGGATGCAAAAAGAGACGCTAAATCCAGTTTTTGTTGTAGTGCAATCATCACTTCCATGAGAAATGTTACCTGTGAGATCAGAGATCAGAACATATTTATCCTCGCTTGAAGAATCTTCACTTTCATATCTAGATCTCTTCTTGGATGGTTCATCATCCTCTGCAACATGAGCATGATGTCTTCTTTTATTCCCCTTCTTCTTATGAGAGTGGCCCTTGTTCTTAGGACAGTCTTTTGTAAAGTGTCCTCTTTCATCACATGTATAACATCTCATTTTGGATAGGTCTCTTTTAATGTTATCTCTATGATGAGGATCTTTTCCTTTAGAGTAATGAGGTCTCCTTCTACCTTTCTTGGAGTGAACTGTGAGAGCTTGATATTCACTACCCATCTTCTCTTCTCGAGATGCTATCCGTGCTTCTTCTTGAGAACATTCTTCCCATAGTCTGCTGAATTTGCTTAACTTCTTTCTAGCATAGATTCCTTGAATGAAAGCATCCCATGACCTAGGAAGGCCATTCAAAGTAGTCATCACAATCTTTGCATTCTCCAATTCTTCATCTACAGCTTCCAATTGTTCCTTGATTTGAGAAACCCTTGTGAAGTAAGACTGGATGGTCTCTGCATTTTGAATCTTCACATTCTTCAATTGATTTCTCAGAGTCATCTTCTGGTTTATGTTCTTCCCTTCAAACAATTTGGTTAGGGCATCAAACATAGCTTTAGGTGTCTTGAGAGAGGACACTTGTGGGATAAGGTGATCCTTGATAGAATCAGCAATGATCCTCTTTGCCATAACCATATTCTTCTTATGTAGGGCCTTTGCCTCATCTCCCTCTGGAACTGGAACCTCCTCATGAATGTAGTAGTCTAATTCATTCTCTTCTAGGACCAGGGAGATCCTATACTTCCAAGCTCAGAAGTTATCAGCTCCCTCAAGCTTTTCATCAAGCTTGGTATGATGAGACATCTTTATCTGAGAACCTCAAATGGAAATACAAAAGATTTTAGATCTTACCAGGTTCAAGATGTCAGATATGAAACTTGAGCTGAAATCATGCAAAGTTGTTTTAGGAGCAAATTAGGGTTTTTCTTTTCCGGAGTTCTGTCCACCCAAATGCCTTGAAATTTGTCAATAACTTCGATTTCGAGGAGGAGATCAATCCAGGCCTGGGCTCACTGAAAAATTCCTCTCCTGTGAAAAGCCCTAATTTCCAACAGGAGTGACAGGTCCAAAACAGAAAAACCTCATAATTGGATTCTGTTTCGACAGAAAGATGTGCCCTAAGGAGGAGAGTTATGCGCCCTAAGATCCACAAACTAGGAGGCCCTAGTTCCCGCAGCTGCACAGTGTCTTCTTCTCAGGTTAGCTCTGATACCATGTTAGTTTTTCAACATTAAGCTAGCATTATTAGGATCTTTAACTGAGAGAATAACAAGTACAACAATCAAACATAAGAGACAATGAAAATAGTGTTTTTCCTCGGGGAAACCATAAAGGAGAAAACCCCGCAAGTTCCTCAGAGATAGAATCAGCACCAAAACAGTAAAAGCCCCAAAACAGTAAGTGATCTCCCAACAATAGTAATCTTCTTCTTGTCTAGCCCTAGTGTCTTCTCCTTCCTCAACTATGCGCTACACTTGAGTGTGTATGACTTGTGTGATAAATAGAGACTCTAGTTCTCTATTTATACTAATCCCGACATGACTAAAACCCTACTAGGGCCAACCTCTACTAGGAGAGTCTAATAACCCTAGTGCCCCAGAACTGCAGGGACTTTAACACTTAGACAATCGGAGGGTTACCCACCATGACTTGACATGACTTGTTTACATTATTGATCCTCTCGATCGAAACATCGGGGCATGACAACATGACTCAAATACATCATAGATACATCCTGGAATAAACATCAGGTTACAATACATAAGATACATAGATGAATACATTCTAAAGTTACAAATACATCAACACAAAGATCTCATGATTAACGCAACATATTAGGGTTTCTATTAAAGATATCGATACATGTTGCTTTCCATGATTGACATGCAATACAAATCTCAGATATTTACATCATATACTGTGTGGTCCTAAGGAAAAATAATAAATACAATCTCATATTCCAAACTCGTGGAGATTTGTGAACTGTGTAGGCAGTAGTTAGTTGGTCAATACTTTTTGCAAGCCCGCATTCATCACCTTTCCTTGTTCTCGTGATTTTATTAACATCATTTATGTGAGGTGACACAATCCTATTTTCCTCATAAAGTTCGTAACAAAAAATTCCTGCCAAACTTAAAAAGTATCCTTATTATTTATTCAAACCAAAAGTGCACCAATAATTTATATTAATAAATAAATTTCCTTTTAAATTATGGTTACTTGGTTAAAGTTGCATTTACAAAGGATCCTTTAATAACATATTATAAAATAATGATAGAGTTTCTTTCAAAGATATATATCAATTATAATGAAACTTTATAAGGTTATGCAAGAAAGAAAAGAACTTTATCATATAACAAATTTATTGGTGTTGCAAAAATGATAACGTTGCAAACATTGAGTCAATCTAGTTTGGCAAATGAGACATTTAATAACTGCTTTATGTGATCAAGTAGTATATGCAAGATGAAACACCATTATAAGCTCTCATCTCATGATATTTGTATCTAAAAAAATATCCAAAATTCTTAATTCAAAATTCATTTTTCAAACCAAAGTTTAATGACAATTATTGCATACAATAAAATTATATCTTAATGAAAACTTTTAAGTCTAATAGTGCCCTTTTAGCTTTCATGTTAAAACAAACTATGTTATGATAGACGTAACATCAAACATAGTTATGAAATTATATAAGATATGCCAAAATATTATTTAATAATTAAAGAATATTTTTAGTCATTAAAATGGTATGTGAGTAAAATAATGTCTTTGGTGTAAGATTATGTGGCTATAACTAAGCATATAATTAAGTAATATTAGAAATATTAGTAATTCATATATCTTAATGTTGTATAAGCCACAAAGAAATAATTGCTTTCCTCCTTTTCAAGTGGAGATCTAAACATAAACATCAACCATGGAGAACTCAAACCAAAACCTTAAGAAAGCGCACGACCATCAAATAATCTTACATGAAAAAATCGAGGGAAATAAAAAGCATATAAATCAAACCACTTACTATTTCAAACCAGTCGAAAGAATAAGCAGCGCAAAGAAGACTAAGGTATTGAAGAAAGAAAGACATGAAACCACCTTCAAATCAAACAATATAAAAGAAAAGAAAACCAAAACTAAGTATTCACAAAAATTCTAATAGGGGTTCCCTTTGATTTTGCAAAAATCAAGGGGAGTTGTTGGGGTGCCAACAGGAAGCCAAGAGGATCCTTCAGTACATTTAGGGCACTAGATCCTATGACATTTACTATGCTTCAGATTATGAGCTAGAATTGGTCAGTTTTACATATTCAGATTGGGAAGGGTATTCCATAGATCGGAATTCCACTTCTGGGTATGTTTTTATGTTTGGTTGTGGCTCCATTTGTTGGTCCAACAAAAATTAGGCTGCCATTGCACTGTATTCAGTAGAGGCCGAGTACAAGGGAGAAGTGGATGCTTGCATCCAAGCAGTTTGGCTACAAGGCATTCTTTCAGAGTTTGATATTGGTAATGATTTTTCCACAGTCATATTTTGTTACAATGAAAGTGCTATCAAGATCTCAATGGATCCAGTTCAGAGGAAGAGGACAAAACATGTTGAGATCCACACACAGTACATCATGGACTTGGTGTATGCCAGGACATTTGTTCTTTAATACTTCCCCACAAATGACCAGATTGCAAATATTTTCACCAAGAAATTTACCAAGAAAAATTTCACTTACCTTCGTTCACTGTTGGGGGTGATTTCATCAGGGTGAAGGTAGTTACTTCTTCATTCTTCAGCTTGAGGGGGGGTTTTCCCACTGGGTTTTCCCTCTTTCCTCACTTAGCATTTTATTTGAGCATTTTAGAGTTACATTTTGTACAGGGTGACCTATGGCCTTTGTTGTCAGGTCCCTAGCATTTTTATTTTTACTCCTCCACATGAGTATAGATTAAGGAAAGGTGTTGGACTCATTATCCAACCCACACACCTTTATTTGGTCAATTTGGCCTAATTACCCACTATCCTATGTTAATTGACTTGAATTACTGACATCAACATCAGCACACCGACACACTCCTTACATCAGCATCAGCACTAGCACAGTCCTTCAATCAAGGAGGCCAACTAAGCCTACTCCTTCAATAAGGGAGGCTAACTAGGCTTCCCCTTTAATCGGGGAGAAAATTGGGGGTGATATACTTGTCATAAGTGCACAGATTAGATAACTTAATGTTGTTTAACCTAAAAATCAGTCAAGCTGAGTTGGAAAAGCACCTTCATCATCCATTTGTCTATTTTGGGCTGATTTTGGTTAACTGGAGTGAATTAAGGTGCCTCTAACAACTTTTGGTGACTAGTTTTAGTTTAGTTCAGTTCACTTCATCAGAGCTGACTTGAGTTAGATATGCACCCCCACCTACTGATTGACATGCAGTTGAGTTCTATTCAGTTAGACTCAGTCATTAGTGCACTCTAATTCAGTTAGGACTCAGTTAGATTCAATAATGGCTTGATTAGTGGTTAATTGGTGTCTTTAGTGTGGCTAACAGACAATTAAGCTACTCTCATCTATGCAATTCGAATGACCTCCAAGTAATTCGAATTGTATTTCTATTCATGCAAGTTATATGACATTGTGTCATCTCTAATTATTCTTTATTGATAATATACAGCAGCAACCTCTAATTGCAACACTGTTATGTCATTTTGTGTGTAAATTGTCTTGAATCTTCTGTAAGATCATGTTTTAGTCTTAATATTGTTGTGACTATAATTTCACACCTAGGTTCTTAGATATTCCAACTAAATAAAAAAAATACCCTACATCACTCAAACTATTTTTTATAAAAAACTCTTAATTGTTCTTTAAAAATAGCTAAATCCCATGAATTTACTAAGTAACTTCTTTGGAATTCCTAATTATTACAATCAAAAATTAATGGAGACTATTTTTGTTGGAAGGGATATTTTTTTATTGACTACACAACTCTCTACTTTGTATTCTATTGAGTCCATTTCCTTAAACTATAATGCTTGAAAATTCAACATAATTCCACAAGAAAGTGTTCAAAACCCCTTTCGTAGCTAACCAAATGAATTCCACAACAAAGATTTAAAATGAATTCTGCAACATCAATACTATAATATATCCTGGCATACATAGTTATATAGAAATCATTGAATTAACACTAGAGACTTGTTTCTACATTTCAAGTAGTGATTAGTTCTTATAATAGGATAATACTTTAAGCTCGTGTAATTCATTCAAATTTCTAATCGAAAACTCAAAACTCATAAATTTGCAAGGAAATTCTAATGGTTATTATCAAAATATTTACGGAAGAAAGGGTTTACAATAGGTAAAACAAGGCTTCAATGTACGAGGAAAAGGCCTAAATTGATTATCAAAATAGTACGTATCTAGGATTAATCACACCCCCAATTGAAGTAATTGAACATATGCGTGGAACAAAATTAACGATTATGTTTCATAATGTCATGACATCCACCTTTCAATGTACAATAAATATTATGTGTTTTTGCATCCCTTATATAACATTTATAATCTACTCATGTTTCTCACACTTCCTTTGTTTACTAGATCATCCCTTCTCCAATCTAGAATTGAGAACCATAGTATGGGGAATCTAAACTAGAACCCGAGTCATTATAAACCAATGAGTTTGATATAGTGTAAATATAATTAATATTTGAATAATTCTAATAAAAAATTTGTGGAACAAATGTTGTTTTATCTTGTTGAAATCCTCTATGAACTCATGGAAATGCCCCTGTAAACCCTACAATTTTTTTTTGTTGAGTTGTTATAAAATTCTAGAAAATTATGTTAAATTAGTTTATTGTTCTATCTGTTTCCACCTAATCCTGGGATCTCTAACTATATTCAAATGTTTGTTTATAACTTCTGGAGGTAGTGGACTGTCTTATCTAAAAAATAATGTTACCCTCATCTACAATTTAATAGCCTTATAGCACTTGAGTCTCTAGATTTCATTGTTTATTGTATAAAGTAAATCTCATAAACTAACATCTTCCAAAAATGGATTGGGGTCCAATAAGTAGTTGTAGGTAGAACATAATTGTGAAAAATACAATTCATAGAACATGTTAAGTATGTCAAAGGGGAGAAAAAATACATATTGCATATTACTCTCAATGTCTCCCATGTATCAAAACGAAAATAAGAAATAATTTGTTCAAACAAGGATGTAAACCATTGCTCATTTATATAAATAATATAAATTTTTGCAGGGGGTCTACAACATAACATATTAGTAACATATTTTAGCAGGGGGTCTACAACATAGCATGTTAAATGTGCATATCCAATATATAGCATTGCAACAATTGCTAGTGATATTATAAGAAGCACAAGCATATAGAGTTGTGCACCCATACTAACCTCATACAACTTTACCATTTAGACTTATTAGGATAGGGTGTTTAGACACTCAATTGTTAAGAAAAGGCTATAAGGCAGGGCTTAATGCATGCACAATATATTCTTTATTTTATCTTGCTAGGATCAATAAGAATTCAAGTTCAGGTAAGTTGAATGGAAAAAGGTGGCTAACTAAGAACTGTGTACTTCTTCCTTCAAGTCGACATAACGTTTTTATAGGGAATTCTTATTCCAACTACAAATAGCTAGGTGAGAGATTTCCTTTCTCTTGAACAACTGTTAAAACATTTGACCTTTTGTCTTCAATAGTTAAAGAGATTCCAATCCAATAGTGGTAAAATTGTATAAATTACTGTCATATCCACTTTTTTTTCTCGATTTCAGAGATCTAAATCTATGCAATTTGGAAGATACAGTTATATACTAGGGACCCTTCTAGTTTGTAATATAGTACTATATAAGAAAAGGGTTCACATTCAAAAGAGAAAGTACCACATAAAGTTGGTTGAATGCATTTTCAATTTTATGATAACCATCATGAACTGCCATTGTTGTATTTTCAAGATGGATCTATTATTCATGTATGTCCATGTATTCAACACGCTAGTGAAGAAAATCCCACTAACACACTAAAATTCATTGTGGCTTTAGATGAACAAAGAAATGTGGAAGGACTTTATTTTAGATTGATCGTGATTGATATTAATCTATCAACAAGGATAGATCCCTTTTCCATATAAAAGATGAATCATCATCATCTATTGTGTCTATCCAAGTTACTATAACTAAAATATTATGGAAAAGGACAAAGCATGAATTGAACATTGAATTATTGCTTGGTAAGGGTGTCAATATTGAGGCATTAGAGCATGATCCATAGACACCGTTTAAGCTTGTAATGTCCCTAAAATCCATAAATAAATAAACAATTCACAGGGCTAATAATAATGTTAATATCTTAAGGGACATCTTTTCTTTACAGCAGAATTATAAATTTGATAAAGAACTATGCCTAAGTTCTGATTCTGTTTTCCTTTTATGTGATTCCTATGTGACAATGATGTTTAAATGTGATTATTCTATATTTTGATGTACTTTGTAGTTATGTACATGTTATTTGGTTTACTGATGCTCTGATATTATATTGTTCATGTTTGATTTCATATTACGTTATCTAGTTCTTATTTTGATAAATGATGAGCCTAACTTACCTCTGTATTTAAGGGGGAGGATTGGTGGGATTATTCCCTAACAGCTCACTCGAAAAGGTAAGGAAATCCTATGATACTGGGATTACTTGGTCCTTGCGAACTAATGCATGATGTGTCTATTCTTACTGCAGGTGACTCGCTGATAAACCTATGCTATATAAACATGATGAAGAAAAATAAAGAACCTCGCAACTACAACTTGCTAGTCCTAAATTCTAAGGGTTTTGTCAATGTAATAATACCCTATTCCCAAAACATGAGCTCAAACTATAAGGAAAATGGTTTAATCCTCAATTGGAATTGTATGCTCTTAAACTATAGAGAGGTGGTTTTGATTTAAAACTTAGTGGATGAATGTTGGCGATTTTAATGAGCCCACGTGAAGGGATGAATGGCTCCTCCACGATGGCCCAATCCATAAACCTATTGCTATATTCTTTTGAAACCCATTTGAATTGTTATTTGTTTGATGGTAATGGGGGAAAGCTCTACCATTGGAGTTGTGTAGACTGCATTTGTGAATTACGGTGTCTGCATGAAGGTTCTTTTCAAGTATGCAAGCATTTATCTAGCATTTAACTCGTTCCCATTTTGTTTTGTTTTGATAATGGTATGCATACTTCTAATTTCCTCTTGGTTTCGTTTTATTGGTTGGGGACAAGTGTGAGTGCTCTGAAACTATGGAAAATGGAGGAGGTCGATAGTGTTTTGCTCTCAGGTAAGCCCATACAATGAAGGAATTTACCCAACTGATAGGTTGTTTATGAGGGTGCAGGGTTTATCTATGTGAATATTGTAACTGGCCTCCCAGTAGGGATTCTCCAGGGTTTGGGGAAAAACAATGGTTATTATTAGTTTTAATTATGTGGGTTTGGCATAGTGCTTCTCACCCCATTCGAATGTTTTGTACAAAGACACAACTGTGTAAATTTTAAAACTCTGTGTGGATAATCAAAACGGTGTTTGGTATTATTTATCCAGATCTGTGTTTTTCTAAGAGAACTGCATTTTTTATTTCGATGGTTAATAATTTTATCAGTTCATTTGCTTCAAAATGAAAATATGATAATATCGTTTTGATATATGTTTGTTGACTATGGAAAATTGTTTGGGTGTTAACCCTTGTTGTGATTTATACAAAGGGTTTTATCATTTTATTTAAATGAGTTGAATTATGGAGTGGTTTTGATTTAGGATTTTTTTCCTTTGTTTATAGCGACAAGGGAAACCCTTGCTTCAAGCTTGAATTGGTTTCATGGGGAAAATCCATCATTAGTACAAAATGAGGAATTAGCTACTACGTGACTAAAAATTCTAGTCACCACAGGTTTTTCAAGTGATTTACTACTAAATATGAGCAATTTTTATTGACCTAACTATAAACGACTAAAATTAACGACTAAGTTAGTCACCAATTAACAAATATGACTAGACAATAAGTGACAGAGTTAAAAATGACTAACATAAATGACTAATTTAGTCACGACATAAAAAATGACCAACTAGAAGAATATGAATTAGTCATTTTTAATTGTGTCATGGAAAATTGCAATTGTGACAATGAAGTGTTACAATTTAGTAAATTTTGTAAATTGTCTACCTTTTATTAGTAATATTGGTTCCATGCACCTCGATCTTCAGAGATCCAACAAAGAAATTGAACAAATTTGCTCTTGACCATATTTATTCCTGCTGCACCATTGAAGCAAGCCGTTAAGTGTGTGCCAAAGGAAATTAGGTTACTACAGTTATGAATTAGGTACTAGAGCTAGTACCATATCAATACCTAGAAGCATCATAGCTAGTTGTTCATCCTTCAATGTAAGAGTCCCAAGTCCCATACTAAGGTGTTTTTCTAACTTCAATATAACTATCATGATTTGTGACCATCGAACTAGCTGCACCAATCGATGTAGCTTCACCAGGATCAATTCCTTTAAACGTCGTAGCAATTGATCCAATAATAATTGAACCGATGGAAGAACCAAGAACAATATTTTAACCAATCGAAGACTCAATTATAATTAAACTGGGGTGCTGAACCAGAAGCAGTCTCAGATCCATATGCAGTAAAGGTAGAAGCCCAACCCCATCTCGAAGTTTCAGGTAAATATTTCGATTCCTCGATCTGTAACAGTACTCACCTCACAAAATATGATATGTATAATGTATTGATGACCTCTCCTTATCACTATAAAGTTAAACCTACTTTATGAATTATTGGCAAGGTAAATTTTGCATCTAACGTCACCACCCTCCTAATTCACGATGTGCACAACTAGAGACATCCAGTGAGGTCTCTACAACTCCAGATGTTAGTGTATGTGTTTGCTAGCATCAAGCCTCTTCTCTAAGTGGAATATTGTTGTCAACCTGTACACTCAAAATTAGTTCAACTAATTGGCATCAATGTTGTTGGGCATTTGTCTAGTTATGTGCTGGTAAATTGAATCCTTTTGGGTTAATAGTCACACTAATCTATGTCGATAATTTTATTAGGTATTCCATTCATGAATGTGGGGACACATCAAGTGGATTTCCCCACAATATTTATTCAGAAAAAAATAGAAAAGTTAAATATCATGAATGAATATATCAATCTTTAAGCCCCAACTTTAGTTGTTAGAGTAATAGCTTGAGTGGGTCTAATGGTTAAGAACATGTGTTTCCTCCCAGGAGGTCACATGTTCAAATCTGGAGGGGGGTAGGGTATGTACACCTATGTATACTTTAGCAATTAAATAGTTGCACAGAGGAGGTTCCTTGTCCCACAAATAAGGGGGTCTCATACAACAAAATTGATGTCTCGCTTGACTGTGATCTTAAAAATAGATTATTATTATTTCTTGAAAATGAGGAAATAACTTCAACACAAATGGAATGGAAGTACTCAAAAAATCCCTTTAGCAAAATAGGTCTACCTAATCGAAACCATAGATTATTCTCAAGAGATAAACACCTCAAGTGATTGGGAGATAAGTTTTAGACTCTAAATCATAAGCTACTAGAATGATTAACATAAATTTAAACTTAATTAATTATTAGGAACTTTAAATTCATTATTATTATTTTTATTATCATAGAACAACAATAATTATATTTACACCCCAAAAAAAATTAATGTTTTCATTATTTTTATTATCATAGAACAACAATAATTATATTTACACCCCCCAAAAAAATTAATGTTTTAGTTTACAAATCCATGGAAAGGACTTGAGTTCTTTATATCTACTTTGAAATTCATTGAAAATAAGATTATACGGGCCACTTAAATTCATAGAAAACACTCGCTTGGTATGTGAAAGTTCCTCTTTGGAATTAAGCAGGCGTGAAGGAGTGGCGAGAAGCATTCAAAATTGAACCCTTTCGAGCCCTTCCAAAGGGTTCTAGCCCTTCCTAGAAGTGTAAAGTTAAAATTTCCCTTCAAAAAAAAAATTAAAATCTAAATTTTACCCTTCTAATTAAGAAGGGCATAATTTATGTCAACATTTCAAAAGAAGGGCAACATTTGAAATTACCCATCCATATAAATTTCTCAAGATATTGAATTTCCTAGGCTATAAATTTCAAATCATCATTCAAAATATTGGAAATTTGATAAATTATAATAACTCACTCACGCATGTCATGCACTCACTGCTTAGCTGTGCAAGATGACCAGTAATGATTGATCACTATGAGACACTAGCCATCAAGATGTGAATCTGAATCCCAATGGGGATGCAATCTAAAGTGTGGAAATGTGTCAATGACTACGACTATAACAACAGATAGCAACTACTAGTCTACTACTAGGCCCAGAAAAAGCTCAAAACTTTGTTCCTACTACCGATTTCAACCTCGCTACCAATGTCCACTCTTTTTTAATCAAAATGAAATTCAAAAGGCCAGTTTGATGAGTCCTCCTCTACAAGACTTCATTTCTTGCATGAATATCATGGACTCATGACAACTATAAACAACACTCGATGTCATGCAAATACAAATAATGGCATGTAGCTAAGATCACAAACTGTACATAGGTCGATTTATACAATGCTATAGAGAGGTGTCATTGGGCACACGGTATGGAGAAACAATGAGTTAGAAAAAACATTTAGACCAAAGCACCTGCACAATGGTTATTAATAAAATTAAAAAAACAATTTTTGGCTCAAGAATAGTCTTTCAATTTGATGGGTGGCATGATCATGATGTAATCTCCCTCCATCCTTTTATACATTTGTGGTTTCTCACAACAATTGTCCTCAATGGTCACCACCAAAATACATATTAAAATTACCTATGTTTACATCATCTTCTCTATAATCCTCATCTCATAGTCATAACTAAGGATTATTATGAATGCACATCCTCTCATTATAATATCAATTAGGTTAAGGCGCAAAGACAACCATAAAATATCAAATGTGTCAGGATGCAAAGAGTAATAGACAACTATAAGTAAGTATTATATTAAATTTACCATATAAGAATTTAATTGACACTATCAACTAAGATTTGACACGTTGGATTGTTGTGATATTCTTATCACTCCTTACGAATGTGAATGCAATGAATTCTTTGAAGGTGAAGTCTATAATTTTAGGTCTTCTTCCTAATTATCATTCCTTTTGGTAAGACAAAAAGGAGGGTAGAGTCCTACAACAACATGGAAATTGATTTCGACATAGAGGTGTACACATTAATTGTTTTCATTAAATAACTTAAATTTCCTACCTGTGACTATCGATTCACTGAATCGTGGACTGGTACAAAACATAGCAAATTTGAGAGCCGTGAGCCCTTAAATACTCACACCTAGAACATTCTCAAATCTAGGCTTTAGTAAACTTCTTTTGGTATTTTGGTTCAATTTAAAAGGCAAATTGGTGAGGCTCAGAGATGCAATGTGTTGCAAGGCTTCAGTTGACTTAGGATTGATTCCATTGCGGCTCCATCCCATACATGTATGCTTTCACGACAAGTGTTGAACAACATAATTTGATGCCCCAACCCCGGTTATGCTAGCATTGCTAACTTGCTTGGTATCTAGGATTTGTTTTTTTAATGTTTTATGAGTTGTGTATTATTTTTTCTTAGGTGCCCAATCCCCATGATTCTTACATCTCTCAAGTTTGGATTGTTTCCCTCTCTCTGGTTTAAATTAAGTTTTTGGTTATATATATACTATAGCCTCATTTTGCTTAGTGACTTCATTTTGTATATAGTTAATAGTAAGTAATTCTCTCCTGGTTCTAGTTATTCTTTAAGACTATATTTGGTTACGACGTCTTGCAATATGCATAAGGTCGAGCGGATGCCCCAATATGGTTATCACATAGTCTAAGTAGTTTTTTTTATAATTAAGTGTGCTCCAACTCGAAAAAATACAATAAAATAGTTGTTATGTTAGTGAACTATAAAATGAATGATATATATGACAAATTAATGTGTTGAAAATATGTTTGATTGAAAATATATCATTTTTTCATGTGATCCTAGAATAAATAACCTTCCAATTGAAATTAAGATGCCCCGTTCAAATTTCATCATTGGTGGTGAGCGACAATGAATTCAAAGTTCAAGTCAAAGCAGCAAGATTCTTCACGACATGTTTACAAATCTGGAGCTGCAGGCTATGGAGGGAAAGCATCCGTAGTTAATCCTAAGAACTCTGGCTAGGTGTGGATTTAGTAAATGTATAACACAAGAATTTACTCAATTACTCAATCACATTCTCCAATTTGTCACACAGAGATCCCCGGATCGAAAAGCATTTTTTTTCACTTGCGACTAGATATTGTCAAATCCAATGCTATTGGTGGACTGTAACCTTTTTTGGAAGAATTGGGTATCCAGTGTCCTAGGGAGCCAATTTTTCCATCATTTAGTTTAGAATTTATCACCGATTGTCACCATTAACATCAATTTGGAATGTCCAATTTATTTTTATTATTATCTTGATTGGAAACATTTCGAGGATTTGCACTGCACGGCATAGACTTTGTGCCAAGTCAAATAAGTAACTATTCTCACAAAAATGTACAGAACTTGCTCTCGACCCTAATACTTATTCCTTTGAAATTAATACTATTTGGGTGGAAAATTTCACAGTAAGAATGAAACCCTACTAGATTGCTTAATATTTTACCAACCTCATCCATGAACCAAGGTCCCATGTGACGATTGGTCAAATTGTTTGGACCCCAATGCACATCACAAAGGCCTAAACTAAATGACAACATAAACTTCAAAGCACTTCCAGAAGCACACCCTGGATGGCTGCACCAGATAGAGTGGGTGCCAGGGTTGAGGGGTAGCTATTCAGCAAAAATTACCCGAGACATACGGCTGGATTCATTCCTTCAATACTCCTCTCTACGGGTAGGGCATACCACTGTGAGAATGGAGACCTGGTGGACACTTGACACTCGGTCATCCACACCAATGAACCAACGCACCCTTTTGGAAAATACCTATATTTTAAGTTTGCCCTATTTATTTGGATGTTGATGGAATGGATCTCGCAGTGAAAGATGGAGATTTATTCCATAAGAAGTATTGTTGTTGATGTATGGAACAATTAATATTTTCATAAGAAAGAAGGTTGATCACCCTCAGTACAGGTGACATAGCTGCAACTTGATGCTTTTCCAAATCACCACCTTGCTTTTGATTTGATAACCATAACTGTTTTGGAATAAAATCATGTGGATGGGTGTACACACAGAAAATCTGATATGTGCATTGTTTCTTGGCATTGTTTATTTTGATATGTACATGGAGAAGTAGAAACAATACATGGGAATAACCCTTGAAAAACAACTTTTTTAAGTAACAAACACCAAGAGCATAGGCTGTAGAAAACTACATTAACTTTTACAATCAAAACAAAGAGCAAAATAATAGTTATGCCGAGTCTCTAACCTTCCTTGAACAAGATGAAAGGGATTCAAAGCTCCTTGTGGAGGTAGGGTGCTTTCAATGACACACCCCTTACCTACTTGGAAGGAGTACTGAAATTTGATTTTCTAGGCCAGACTTCATTGTGATAATCTTAACATTTATATGCTGGAAGTCTGACATACAGAAGTCCCAAAGTACCTAGTTCTCATTTTGTAGCCATTCTGCTTCAGCTTCTTTGAGCCTATCAACCATTTCCTCATCTTTTTCTTCTCCTCTTCATAGGTCTGGAAATTTCCAGGACACTACCCTGGATTAAAGCCTGCAATTTATGGTGCATATTCATTTGTCCATCTGCATGCCTACAAGTGGATACCCAGGCCTTCAAAGGAAACCCAAACTTCTCTTTTAAGCACCAAGGTCAAGACATACAATCTTCCTGGATAAGAACATAACTAGGTTTTCAATGTAGATTCTCTAATGTTTCTTTACATTCTTCTTTCTGTGATTCATGATGTCAATGTAGATTCTCTAGTTTGATTACTTCATTAAACTAATTAATTCCCTCAGGTGTCACCGTGATTGATGATGTATGTCACATGTAGGCATGAACAGAGATGATTAGTCATCAATTTCTATACTGATTTTGGTTACTGTCAATGTTTTAAACTATATGCTATGCAAATGTCGATTTCTGATTTTGACCTTTTTGTGTTTTGGTGTAGGCAAATCGGGCAACGGTGGAAATTCAACTTGCAGATTACATATACCCTGCATTTGACCAGGTAAATTATTCATTTGTTTATGTACATTTGGATTACTAAATTTGGCACACAAAAAAAGAGTGAAAGGTTTAAATCAGTGTTGGTGGACTTTAACTAAGGTCCCCATAATCTTAAAGAATGAAACTTAGAATGTTATTTAAGCAAGTCGAAGTACATGGCTGTTGGGTTATGTTTTCACCCTGCATTGGGACCTCCTTTAATATAACTTTTCTTCTTTTACACACACACACACACACACACACACACACACACACACACACACACACATATATATATATATATATAGATAGATAGATATATGCTTATTTGTAGTGGTTACTTGTTTGTTGTCACTAACTAAAATGGTGGAAATCTGTCTTTCTCAAGAATTCCAATTGGAAGTTTGAACCTTCCCAAGGATGAAACTGATCCTCTTATATGAAACAGGATGAAATGTTTTAAGAAACTTATATCAACCACCATTTAGTGTCTTCCTTCATATCAAAACTTGTTCTTTGCATTCAAGTAGATTTAAATTGGATGGCTTGTAATGGGTTTGTAGACTATTCGAAAGGGAAGTGAGTATTGTCATTGGTAATCTTTTCTATTCAATGTTCTCTCTTCTTTCACTGATTAAATCTTAGAGAAACTTTAATCCAGGCATAGAGTTTTAAACACTGATTTTTATATGTACCAACAATCATGTTGGGTTTACGAGAAAACAACCTCATATTTTTCTTGTACAAATATCAAAATAACAAATGAGCCAAATTATGGTGCAAAATGGAAGGATGTCAGTATGTGAGAAGATTGTCATGTCACAAGTTGTCTTCATTGGATGTGAAAAATCTAATCGATTGACAAGTATGTTACCATACTGGAGCCAAACACAGGGTGTCTACCAAATGTATTCACTCAAAACATGTGCTTTCAGAGACAATTATTAAAGTCCTTCCGTGTACATTAGGAATCAATCTAAAACCCCTTTGAACCCCATTTTTGTAGAAATTTTATCTTTAAATCCCTTTTTACCCCTTATTTCTTCTAGTAACCCCCCCAAGAGCTTAATGGCTCAGAAAATATGTAGTTCTATCCAAAATATGAGATCAAGACATCCGCTATAGGTTCTCTCATTCCCTTTCATGGCAGAGTAAATACCATTATAGATGCATTTATTGTCTAGTTATTTGTGTGAATTGAGCTAATGATGTTAAGAATCTAAGATTATGTTTTAATCTAATAAGTGTTTTTCTTCAGCCACTCTTCATATCCTTTAGGCTTACCATATAATGGGGCACAACCTCCTATTCCATAAATAGTGAGGTTGAGCATTTGCATGCTAGTGAAGTGATGTTTATTTTGATTTCTTATGTTTGAAACTATTGCCAGTCACTGTTATATCTAAATTGGCAATGGCAATCTCCAGAATTGAGTCATAGGCAATCTCCAGAACTAGGTTGTATGACCATTGACATGTGATGAACCCCAATTTTCTTTCATTGTAGAGGTTTAGTTTCCCTTTTAACATTTACATTCACCTCCTATGTCCTATGCATCAACTTGACTATAAAGTTATGCACCGTGTTTAATAGTATACAACTTCATTCACAAACTATTGTGGAAAGGAAATGGAAAGAAAATAACAGCTATAGGCACAGTGTACTATTTATCTAATTTTTTAATGCTATTTGTTGTAAGGGAATACTAGCATAGTTTCCATTGAACACTTGCCCTTGCTTTCTATAGATTGTGAATGAAGCTGCAAAGTATCGATATCGAAGTGGAAATCAATTTAACTATGGAGGTATATTGTTTCCTTCCTGAGTATGTTAGATGCGTCAACCCTTATGTTACTTGCATATGATTGTCTATTTATGGATGAGTTTTCTAGGTGCATTCTATACACAAATTTCAATTATCCTCTTTATTTTGAATGTGTTCATCAGTTCAGGTGTTGCTACTTTTTACATATTATTGACTTTTGAAGTTTCCACTTGCTTTTTAGTGTTGATTAAGATACAAGATTAATCAGTCCTTATGGTGAGCCCAAGTTTTTAAAGAATGATTCTTCTCGGGTTTCACATACGCCATTAAACCAATCAATTCCATTGTCTGTGTGCCAAATCATTATGATTTTCATTTCATTGTAAATGTTACTAATTCATCCCCTGGCAGTGTCAAGGGTGTCCTTGTTTTTTTACTATAATTGTTTTTTCATTACCATTTCTATTTCTCTAATTACTAAATCTACTTATTTTACATATTTCTTTTACCTGTGTATTTTTAGTAAGAGTGTTTCTGTCTATTCATATATACAGTGGAAATCACATTCAGGGTGAGAGGTTAAGCCAAGTGAAACTTAGTCAACCTCCCAGATACTTGCTAGATTTAAATTAAAAAGGCTGAGAATAGTAGCCAATTTGGGTATGTTTGAAATTAAAAAGCATAAGCAGTCTTCCAAGAGGTGGCATGGTATGGCCAATTTCCCTATGAAACTAAGCAGAAAGCTTCTATGACAAGCACCAAAAAATATAAACATAAAGCTTGAGATAGGGACCAGCAAAACCTAAGATTAAGCCTCCTCCTACTCAAGAGAAATGGGGTGCTTTAGATTGCTTCCAGCATGGAGCTTGGTGTCCTCCACAGCTGGATGAGTCCTCATGAGTATATATTTGTTCTAAACTTCCTTTTCCCATAGTTGAGGCCAAAATTGCACTTAGAAGGGAGTTGTATTTGTCATCCAATAGTTGAAGAGTGTCCAAGATGTGGTCCAGGATAGGATTATTCTGTTCTGGTTGGCTGTCCATGAGACATGTGGTCATCTCTTGGATAGAGGGAAATTATGAATGAATAATGGTGACCCCACTTTGAGAGATTCCCTTATTTGACATGATCTTCTCTAGCTCCTTATCAATTCTTTGGTTGAAGATACCCCTTCTCTTTTGAGGAAGTTTATATTCTTATGGATGTTGGAGGCCTTGGGTTTGGTAGCGAAATCCTTAACTTATGCCTGGAAGTGTGAGATTGGGAAACCCCTTTTGCTTTTGGATTTGGGGTTTTCCCCTGCATCCTAATGTTCTTGCTTGAGGCCATTTCCCTCAGCAATGAGTGGAGTTGTAGCATAATCCATCGTTTTAGTTGTTGAACTAACAATTCTTTGGGGTCCCCTACTAGAGTTTGGTTCCTCATCTCTCTTTTTCATGAACTTCTTATTTTTGGTGTTGTAAAAGTGTAGGCAGAGAGCTACAGAGCTGATCACTACCTTCACGGCTATAAGTAAACTGTAAAATTCATCTCTTTACCATGGTAACAAGCCATTTTACTTCTAGGATAGCTCCCAGGATTCTGCATGTACCATGTGCATTGTCTTCCAGCGTGGTGGTATATTTTTCCTCCTGAATTGGCTCCACATAAATCAGTTTGGACTCATTCTATACTGTCACATTTTCTCTAACATGTTGGTGATCTGTTGTTTCTCCACTACACCCATAATGGTGCCATGACATGCCTCCCTATTACCCCATCCAGGCATTTTCTTGGCCATGTTGATGTGTATATTGTTACATATTTTTATTGCCATGTTTAGTGATAATAAAAATGAAATAAGAGCTAGTTTGCAATTTTCCAAAATCAAATGTTCATGCCAATTTAAATGCTCCTTCATATTACATATGCATGGCATGATTTTTTGCATTACACTTGCTACTGATTTTGACCTTCTCCTCCCTTTTCCTTTTGATTTGATTTTGTGATGGTGAAGCCAAGGGATCAAATAAAACACCATACTTGTTCCCACTGTGGCTTGGAAGGTCTACACTGGCCATTTGTGAAGTTTAGAATCTAGATCATCACTTATGCCATCTTTTGTGTGCTTGTCTAGTGGAGTTCTTGTAGTCCATGTTTTGAAAGAAGCTCAACTCCGTATGTTGAAATATTGGATACAAACAGGGGAAGTTTAAATCAATCATGTCTTATTTTTGGTACATTGCTACTGCTATCTTTTGATAGGAGTTCCTGCTTTTATTAGATTTCCTTTCCTATTTCTCAATCTCATAAGTAACGATTCAAACTTAGCATTTCATTTTTGGACAAGAGGCATATTTTGTAGTTTTACATAATGTTCCCTCAAGTTTCTGGGACCAGGAGTGGGGAAATGCGCATTGGAGACATGTGGAGAACACCTCCACATTTTAGCGAAATTCAGAGGGGGCGAGGGGCGGGGGGATGTCCAGGTCTTAATAAAAATTAATATTATAAATTATTAAATCCTAGCAATAACAATTCAATGATTCATCCCATGTAAACTACTAAAAATATATAGTAAACAGTAAATACTAAGTTTATCATTGTGCAATGGAAATTAGAATATAGCAAATTAATAATACAAACACGATATACAATTCATCATGATAATTTTCAATTTTGTCATTCGAATCTTGATATTCATATTTCTAATTTTTCAATCATTGTAATTGAAAACTTGAATCAATGATATTGCATGTTAAAATAGTGAAATAGTAAATTAGTAAAGACTAATCCTGAAATAGAGACTAACCAACAATTAAAATTAAAATTTTGTTTTTTTAAACTGAAATTAGGAAAATCATGGGGGGCGTCTAGGATCCCCCTAGTTTCTAGAGGGGGAGTGTGGGAGCCCCCCTTCACTGGAGCGTGATGTAGAATAGGGGATGCACCACCTTGTGAGTTTCCAAGAGTTTCCTAATTTTGGGGATGCTGGGAAACATTTCCCCAGGAACCCTCGAGTCCCTAGGGTGCAGGATCCCCCAAGTCCTAAATGGATTATTATTTAGAGGAATCCACCATAAGGAAAGGTGAGTAAAACAAGACAAGCACCAATTCTAGTAAGTTAAACTGAGTTGACAAAAAACCTAACATCCACAACAAATTGATTAGATATATTCTCCATTACATGAATCTGCAAGCATGCTCAAACCGAATTTAAGCGCAACAAATAAGAAAGTACCTGGAAAAATCCTAATTATTGAAATTATACTCTTGAAAAATAGGAAAGCATCATGTCCATTAACTCTTCTCTATGAATATCAAGTTTCTGAAAGTTTTCATGCCAATGAGACTGTCTTAAACCTGACCTACCTACCCAGCTATGAAGATCTCTATCAGATATGCTCTTTTTTCAGGGGAAGCAAAGAAACCTGGTGAACATCGTGGTCTTTCTATCCATATATATATAGCTAGTAGGTGCTAAAAGTTCTAATAGTTCACCTTTATATTCGTACGTTTCTACACTGCACACAAAATTTCAATTTTCTTTTAAAAAGTTTGGAGGAGATACATGAAGAAACATAAATTTTCCTTTGGACCTCTTCTCTCACAAAGCTCCTGAGTTTGAGGGTTAATCTCTACCTAGGTTTGTTGCGAGAATTGTTTTATTTGTGTGGCATTAGGAATTTCTCATGGATTCAGAAGCTTTTGATGCTTCTCATATCTTTGTTGGAGACTTTGGCATACTAAACATATTTTGTATTTTCTTCAATTCAGGATTGATGCAGATGCATATGGTTAAGCTGCATCAAATTTAGTTGTAGGAAATAAGCTTGATCATGTTATTCAAGAAATTCTTGACATGGGTGGCGGTAACTGGGATAGAGATACAGTTGTTCATGCACTGCGTGTTGTTTATAACAACCTAGAGCGTGCCATTGAATATCTATATTCTGTAAGGATATATATTTTCCCAATTTTGACTTGATATGTTATATTTTTTCTTATTAAATCATTTCATTTCCGGATATGGTATATGTTATATTGGTTCAGCACATTCCAGAGAGAAGAAATAGCTCCTCCTATAGCTCGCCCAACATCTTCTATTGGTCAAGCTACAAACCCTACTACACAAGCACCTGCAACAGCAGTAGGAGTGACAGGTGCAACAGTCGTAGCTCAAGTACTCATCTAACAATATAGGTCTCCTGCCTAATCCCCGGCGAGATAGGTCGAGTGGACTGGATGAAACATTACCATTTGTGACTTTTCCCCAGTGAGAGCAAGATATAATGTCAATGTATGATGAATCATGCGGTCTAGGTTATAGAGCATTTAGTAACCTACTAGTTAGGAGGTAATCCTTGAGGTAGCTCCTCAAGGCTCCAATATCACTGGGCAACTTTAGTTTTATGTTACTATGCCGAACCAATATGAAAAAAATATTATGTATATAAATGATCCTCCCTGAATGAATGGGTTACAAACATATCATTAGATGAATCGGTTGCTTGGCTTGGATGGACCTGATACATCTGGATGGATCCTATGCTCCCTTCTCCTCTACCATTACACTTCTCAAACTAAAGAGCAATTCTTTTCTTTATTTAAAATAAGCTAGAGCGTGAACCGTAGTAGGTATGAGTCATAGGTGGACTGTTAGTGGCAATATAACGCGCTCCAAGGGAAAATGATAAGGTTTTTTACATGTGCCTAAGTTCTCTCTCTTTTGTCATTGATGAAAACTTATGGATTGCTTTCCTTTGATGCCCTTCGTTACCACCTTTAGCTACACCAGAATGAATACCATGCAATGCGTTAGCACTATTCAATGCCTCTGTGGCCATGATTTTTTCTTCAAAACCAGCTTCATGTGCAACTGAAGCAGCTGCAGATGCTGGAGCAGCAGCAGATACAAGCTTTACTTCACAGTCAAAACTCACTCCGGAGTCTTCTTAAGCAACTAACTGGCTCCAAATGAACTGACTTTTCTTGACTACGGTTGTTGTTAAAGAAGCAACCTCTTCAGAATACAATCTAGCCTGCTCTATACAGCTTCATGTTTTCTCAGAAAAAATGACTCTATGCCCTCCCTCTGCTCTTGGTATTGTCTGATAATAAGAAGGAGAAGGTACAAATGGCATACCTGAACTTGGGGTCAGGGAAGAATTTGATTTTACACCGTCATGACTATTCTGGGAAACAACCAATGAACCCTGAGATAATACCACCTGAGAGGTAGGAAAAGGTATAGAGCCACTGGAGGTAGGCATTATCAACCTTGCAGGAGTCAACCTGCTAGTTTCATCAATCTCCTCTAATACATGGCTCTTCCTCCTCTTTCTAGGTCTCTGCTCAACACTCAATTGTCTATAAATTCCCATGCCACCTTTTTTGGCTTCCATCTTATCATTAGTAACAACAAAAGGAATAGCAGTTCCAGTCATAGTAGAAGAAACAGAAGGAACCAGAGCTGTAGTCATTTTATGAGGCATAAAAAGTGGTACTGAACTCCTATCATTAAGGGTTTCATGAATAATTTTGGACACAACAAAGGGAGAAAATGACAATTCAGACTCAGATTCTACTCAAGGAGTTACCCAGGGTAAAGATGGACTACAAGAAGTCCAATAAGTTGTTTTTCCCATTGCATACTTTCCAAGCTATGGGGTTAGAGAAATATGCCTTGGTGGAGTGATTTGGGGAGAATCCAGGTAAAGGTTCCTTTTAACACTGGTTAATTGAACTTCCTTTGTGAATGGGAGTTGGCACATTCCATACAAGAGATAGAGAACTAAATGGATATGGTAAACTCATAATGGCTGATGGATTGTTCATATGCCCAACCCTCCCCATATTAGGAGAAATTTCCAATCTAATCCTTGAAGAATGACTTTTTGCAGCTGCTAAATTAACTGACCTCGTGCCCATAACTCTTGCATTAGAAAAACTTGGAGCAGAACTCACAGTCTACATACCACCTTCAAACATATTGCTAGCTAAAATAGATGATATTTTCAATCGTGAAGTTTTGGGAGTGTGTGCCTCACAAGCATTACTACATATCTTCACTTGTATTTTTGCTGCAGCCAAATGCCAAGATTGTTCCCACAAATTCTCCATGTGATTCGATGAAACACTGCCACTACAAGTTGTTGGAAAACCACATTGGGGACCTTATCAGATTACTTGGACCATGCATGCTTGGAAATCATAAGTGCTATGAAGATATTCTTTATACCAAATACATTTCAATAAGAAAAGTACATAGAATTGGGAATGATAAAAAACATATGGGTAGAAAATATATACCAATAATATCGCCAAAAGCTGCTGTCATCATATATTCTTCTGGCAGTGATCCCTGACTGAGGAAAGAAATTCATTATAACTTTAGCATTGATCTCTCTCAAGAGCATCAGCCATTATTACAGTTGTCATTAATATTATCATCAAATACTATCTATTATTATTGTTCTTATATGCTATGTTGCTAACTGATTCATGTCAAAACAAGGTCAGAGCTTAAATGTCCTCCTCAAGTTGTGAACCTTCAAGGTCCAAGTAAAGCAGCTTTTATTTAAACCACATGCGATGCCTATTGGACTTCAAGCATAATTAGTCATATAAAAACATGCTCAGACAATCAGCATCACCATCTACAAAAACATATATCAATTAAAAGTGTCACAAAGGTTGAGAATACTCAAAGAAATTAAAAATAACTCACATAAGAGATCCATACACAAGAATCTGTGCACGTAATTCGAGTTGTTGTGAATCAGTGAAAGGTTGTTGAATTGAGGCTGATACCAGTACTGTTGTAGTATTCAAATCTAATAAATTCCTTGTTGAAACATTACTTAACGATGGGCAATGTTTGTTAATATTAGGAAGACATGCACTTCATGGCAAAGTGATGCTAAGTGATCGATTTTCTGAGATCTTTGGTGTAGCTTTCCCATCCACTGGAATACAGAAACCCATTTCTAGTCTTTCATCAGAGCTCCTGTCCAGCGCATTCAAACAGATGACAAGGTGTCTTTTCTCTTTATTTTCCTCACTAGCAGTTTGACAATAATTTCCTTTTTGAGGCATTGAGTGCAATTCACAGACAACAGAGTTTTTGGTACCATTGTTTTCTACCTCATTTTGGAAGGTCTTGGTCCAAATAGGATCTTCAGGTTGACCTTGTCTACATTGAAATAAGTCTTTCAAGGCATGGTTCTGTACAGAACAAGAATGAAAACAATTAAGAGGAATGGCAAGGAAATCCAGGTTTATAATTCAATGAAACAATGCATCCACTTCAAAGATAACCATGGAATGATAACACCATATCCACATAATTAATGTGAGCTTGATAGTGGATACAAATTTTACAATCGCACCTAAGATATTTCATTAGGCTACCTAGCATTCAAAGGTTTCCCATGTTCAGAATTAGGCAAAATAGTAGGAGATTTCCTGCTCCCTTCAGAGAAAATATTTCCTGAATTAACTCTAACTGTATATATACCATGACTTTGGGACATACTGCAACATTGTTGCATTCTAGCTTCAAATTTTTTGGATTCAACCTCTACATCCTTGCATCTTAAGCATCTTAAAGGTTGAATTTTTGTTTCAAGACTTTCTGCCCCAACTTGACCATCCTTAGACTGGCATGAATATTGCACCAAATAAATATCACACTCATTGGCAGACTCTTCACTATCACCTGGGAACACACCACCTTGTGAGAGTTCACACTCTTCAATTGTAGATGAAACAGATTCAAGACCAATCTCTGAAGTCTTGACCTTGAACTCGTCTTTCTAAGTCTCTTTTTCATCTTTGTTAAAAACTTTTCTTGTCATGCATGGCACATATAACCTTTCTATTGTTGCTTCCTTAACATCCTTTTCAAGGTTTTCAAGATAACCAAGTTTTCCTCCACCTTGGGTGCTAGGATTCCTTACAATAAAATAGCCTAATAAATGTTACGGTTACTCTCCACCAGCTGCAAGGATATTAAGTGTTCAGTAAACTATTTTAATTTTTAACGTTTAGCTCCATTCCATTATCAATATATAGGAGTAATTGTTCCTTTGGAAATCTTTTTGTCATTATCTGTTATTTCACTTTGAACTTCAAAATCTAAATATACCCAAAGAAATTAAATTATCCTGCTTTGTACTTTCCAAGTCATTAAGCAAAGAGTTAAACTTTTAAATCCTGTCCTTAATTTAAAAAGAGTAAAAATACCATGTTAACAAAACATTTTTAGATAGGCTGGAACATAACATAAACATATATATGACCCAAAGATGAGCATATCAAACCTGAACTGAGAGCTCTATTGCATGTTAATTATGCAGCTTCAAATGACTGTGGGAACCAATTTTACAACTACCTGAATCTGAAGTCATGATGCATTGCTCATTACAAGGATTTGGCTGCCCTCCATCTTGTGTTGTTGCTTCAAATGTTGTGCAGCCTACATTAACACTGATTTTAGATTGTTGGTTGATAAGACAAGCTTTCTCATCATTATCATTCTCTATTTTCATGCTGTTTCTAGCTGTTTTAAAACTATGTTCAGATTTCAAGTTTATATGATTGTATTTAGTAAGACTATTTGGTATTTCTATGCTAGTTTTGGTTACTTCAACATTCTTTCCAAAGTTTGGATTCATATGACTAGTCTGCTGAGTAAGATCATCCTCTATTTTTGCACTAGGACCTAGTGCTTTATCACTTCCTTCAGATTCTTGGTTCATAAGACTAGTCTGCCTAGTATGATAACTATCCATATCCATGCTAATGACAACTGCTTCACCACTGTTTTGAAATTCTAGGTTTGAGTGTTCAATTTGCTTGGCACAACCATTCACCATCTTCATGCTAAACTGAGCAGTTTGCATTGCTTGCTGATAACCATCAGTCATAATTTTTTCAACAAGAAATGTTAAATTATTAAGCTTCTAATGATAGGTGGCTTCTGGTGTAAGTTGAGTTGCTTTATCATTCTTTTCGCATTCCTCTGCCATTGGACCATTCTTGTCAATATCTCCATTCTCTACTGCCATGCTCATTTTGGTTATCTGCACACCTTGTCTACAAGCAGTAAACATACTTTCCTCCACATTCAATGTCAATTCATTAGATTGTTGTATAAAAGATGGCTTCTAACTTGCGGTGATTTGTTGAGAGCCTACTAAAAGAATAACGAGCAATGCTTTCCCTCTTTATACTTTCAGAATTGATAGCGAAACTAAAGACATTGCAGAACAAAAATTCATTTCCAAGTTCCAACACAGTTTTACTATCCTTCGGCAATAGCTATCCAGTGATCAAATTTTCAAACTATTGATTGCTCACCTTGTGTGAAGGTAAGGATTCTAATGAAATAGAATTATTTTCAATCTCTAAGTTGTTCACGCCACCACTTTCATTCAAGCTAGCAATGACAGATTTGTCAAATTGAAATTTCTCTGATTCTGTCAATAATGAAACATTTAGATCCTCGACATTTTGGAGGGTAAGAAAATTAGTTCCAAGTGATTTCACAATTTGTGATCCACTATTATGATAGTAGATGGCTTGTTCACATGACTTTTTAGTTTGTAGGTTGGCAAGAGGAAAAACCTGCAATGTCTGCACTGTTGCCTCTTCACAACCTGCGAAATTGGAATTGCATGATACATAGAACGAACTTCCAACAAACAAATTATTTTCAAGTGATGATTTTTGTTCGTGTGATTTAGATTTTTTTTCTTTAAATTAGCTAGATCAGACCCTTTCCTACTCTTACCATCTGCTCTTCCTTGCCTCTATCCTCCCGCGGAAACATACCCTATGTTATAATGCTGTACTAATGGTAGGTTTTGAACAATTCTTCATGAACCTTGAACTTTGTACTTGTAAATATAACTACACACCAAAATACGAGACCCAGGTCTTAGTGAGGCTCTTATATTCCATTTTAGAAGCAATGCATCCCACTTGGGGAGTTAGAATGGAAGGCGTAAACATGCCATAGGGCCTGAAGGGAATTGGAACTTAAAGCTAATTCATAATCAGATAATGAGGGTAGGGCACTTTCACATTCCACTCAAGCAGGATGGAGACATGCTTTATTACCCTTACGAAGAAATAGTTTCTTGTAGGCAATTCAAATGGGGAATATGAACATCATCATGATTTTCTCTATCCTTTGCTTCATCATAAATGTGCATTTCATGGTCAAGTAAATTCCTTCATTTTGAAAGTCACAAATCTTGATAAGAATATGCCTTTATGCAATTGTGCATTATAAGAACATTGTAGAATACCGGTCTTGCCAACCTTTTTGATAGGTTTAGTCAATCTCAAAAGCTTACTAGAATCTAAATTTTAGTGTAGTCTTATTTTAGGTGACCATACATTCTAAGGAAAGTTTAGTTCTTATCAATGGTTATTTCTCTCTGTGAACTATTGTCCAATCATTATGGCAGCTGTTTCAAATCCTGTACATCTCAACACAGAGCTGATATATATTTTGTTATACCTAATAGTTTGCAAGTTTTTCAAGTTTAATTCATGCTTAACCAGTTGTCATGCCTTTCAAATAACTGGTATCATCACCTAGAATCCAAATATACAACCCTTTAAAGGTTTCTCTAAAGACGCAATGTTGTAGGAGCGGGGTATTTCTCTTTATATTTGCAACATGACTCTTTAATTATTGAATCCACTATCAGGTGCCCTTATAGCCAAGGAATAATGATTCACAAACCATAACTCCTCCATACAGAATGGTACCTTTGAAATAGTAAATGATTCAATGCTAAATACTTGCAATACTTGCAATTCTTTGAATTCTAGTTCTAGAGATCATTTTTGCAAGACATTACGATGCATAGGGAGTCAAGTCTCTAATTTTGCAAATGATAATCGTCGAGTCTCCATTAGAAATAAGTTTCTGAATCTTCCTAGCTCTTAGAATTTTTATCACTTGATTTAAAGCTAAAATAGGCTTCACAATAAGAGAAGAAACCTTTTGTAGTTTGATCACAACCATAGACCTGCTTATTATGGAACCTTCTCAAAGAAAAGGTGAATATACTTTGCATAATTTTAAGTTTATTAGTTATCAAAGCAACAGGTTGTGTTTTAATTTTGATAGCCCTCAATGAGGAACATCTGAAACACCTTGAAGCTCATGGATTCTTAATATTGCAGTAGACAAGAGGGAAAGTTTTGTTTCTGACTGTTTGCTTTTGATGCAGTGATGGCATTAGGCTTCGAAATCCTTTCAGGAAGGACTCTTATTTGGACTATGAGAATGATAGTGATGAAGAATGGGAAGAGGTACTCATCACTAAATCTCTTTGGTAAGAGTATTTATAGTATTTTTATTATCTTTAGTTACAGGGAAAATTGTACATAGCTCTCAGGAATTAGTTTATCCTAAATACTAGTTACTAGTAAGTTGTAATAGTACTAATTATGTAGTTTGTAGATTGATATCTATCATAAATTTGTTTAAATATCATCATTGTCAAGCAATAACAACTTCTTAAAGGGTGCTAGCTCAATGGTAGAGCATCTTCCTAATTATAGGTAGGAGGTTGGTGGTTCGATTCTTCCATGCCTTATCATAAATTTGTGACTACAAAAACGACTAAATTCACATATATATGACTATTAGTTGCTTTTCTCATATCTTAGTCGTATTTAGCTTAGTCATTAAAATGTTAACATCTAATAGTTTATTTAGTCATATATTTGGTCATTAATGGTTGCAATTAGTGACTAAATCAATGACTAACTCAGTGACTAAATCAATGACTAAATTCATGACTAAATCAATGACTAAATTCATGACTAAATCAATGACTAAATCATTAACTATCAATGACTAAAACAATGACTAAATCAATGACTAAATCATTGACTATCAATGACTAAAGCATTGTCTATCAATGACTAAAACAATGACTAAATCAATGACTAAATCATTGACTATCAATGACTAAAGCATTGTCTATCAATGACTAAATCATTTTCTAACAATGACTAAATCAATGACTACTAAGTCAAGCTATTAATGACTAGTGAAATACAACTAGCTATAAGATAGTGGAAATTTGCTACTATTAGTCACCGACTCAAAAATAGTCGTTTATAGCCTGATTTTAGTCATTTTTTTAGTCATTAATTTCTCATTTTCTACTAGTGCATGTCTATGGTTTATGAACTTGTTATAACATTTATTTGAATGCCTTCTATTCATATTCGAGGGAAACCTTAGTTCTGTTTATATGTTTGTATGTTTTTTAAATACCTGTGTAGGATGATAATGTAATCGTTTATTTATGGTTTTAATGGAGGTCGTAATGGCATGGCCCAAGCTATAACACCCCGTTTTTGACCCCTCTTGAAAAAAAATTTATATGATGTAAATAACATTATTTAATCATGGCATGTAGATAAAGGACAAGGGTCCACCGTGGATTTCTCTTTTGTATGTTTCGACAATTAAAATCGATGCAGTTGGTATTTTCTGCTAGCTAGAGGATTGTAGAGGTTGTTTTTTCAAATGTAAATCCCATAGACGTTTCTGAAATAGAATTTTCTATCAGAGGGTTGTTTCCCCCTTATTCAACTTTTGTTTCAACTCCCAGGATGTTTTTCCTCAAACCTAGAACTTGTATTTTGTTGTGTGTGCATCCTTTGTTTTTGTCTAAACTGGTTTGGAGTGGAATTGGGTGTTAGATAATTAGCTTGATAAACCTAGTGGAGGAAGGAACCCAACAGATAGATCAAGAATGGATGGTAATCTTTCTTTGCACACCCTGAAGAGCATTGGAAGGGAAGGCATAGCCCGACAGACTGTGTAGCAGAGAAGGGGATGCTTCCTTGTGTTGGGTGTGTAGGTATTCAGAAAACCAAGCCATATCTTGTGTAGGTGTCCATAGCTCTGTGGTTGAGCTCAGTAGCTTAGAATTTCAACCTTTACACCTCCTTAGGAGCATGATAAACCCAAATGTAGTTTTTTCTTGGATGAATTTTGATATACCTTTGGCTATGTGTGAGCCCGATGTTGTTCCCTTAAAAAACATGATGATGATGTTTCATCGTCACATTTTTTCAAGTATTTCTTGTTTTTGGGGTATTGGGGACTGTTAAAAGTATGTCGAGTGGGTACTTGTTGGATGCAGAATTTAATTTCGCATCTAGGGAGCTCTCCCAATCGAAATTTGAGTAAAATAACAAGGAGATATGTCGAAAATACGAATAAAAAAAGTTGTTTTTTTCTTTTCTTCCTCCAAAATTAATCAATATTATTTTATTATTTTAACTATTACTTTATTATTTTTCTTAGGAGGCCCATTTTGAGTTGAAATTTCCTCTAATGGTAGATAGATGATATGTATTTAGATGTTTCATTTTTTAGCAAATGTAATATGCCATCAATTCATTAGTTCATGTGTTTGAATTGTTTAAGGGATTTTATCCTTGGGTTATGTTTATGAATATTTACTTAGTTTGTTTAATATTTGGTTTATTGTATAAGCATAGTTTGTTTAGTATTTGGTTTATTTATTTTGTTTGTTTGGTTCAGTTTAATAAGGTCGGAGAACTTTACAAATTCCTCCAATTTATACCTAAGGATTTTATCTTGTTCTTACTATGTTCTTAAATGAGACATGTACTGTGATATAGGGTTTAATTTCAATACGTTTGATAGAGGTCTAGTTGTTAAATTCATTTAGAGAACTAAGGGTTGAATCTCAACTAAAACTTAACATATAACATAAACTTTTGAAACTAGTTTAATACAACTTTAATATGAATTTAACCCTAGAATATACTTAAGAATTTAAAGTCTCATATTCTAATTAATTTAATAAAACAAACCTGAAGCATCTATTCAAAGTGATGGAGAGTAAAAATTAGAGATCTTAATCCAAAGAATAATGACTATAATTACAACTTGTAAACATAATTAAAACAACTTGGAATTGTAGAAACCTCTTACCTACAACTATGCAGCTTTGTTAATGGCTAAAAGACCGTGCACACTTAAACACCCAGAATTAATTAAACACTGGCTATCTCTAACATTATAATGATAGCCCGATAACTTTGGAACTACCACATTCCTCAGAACCATGACCCGAAACTGCTCTTGTTCTAATATTCATCCCCCCATGCTAGATCCAACATGCAAGTGATCTATAAATCCTAAAGGTGGGTTGATGTTATTTGGATAATCAGGATGTGTATAAGAATGCTTGTTTTGCGTAAAAGGCTCTCCAAAAACTATTGAGGAATAATTCTTAGATCCTCAAGGCCTCTCTTGGCTTGGGTCTTTATAGAAAATATTTTAGGAAAGGGAAGTAGTTTTTAAACTTTAGTTGAATAAAGAATTCATTACTTTCTTGAAAATAATCCTGAATTTGATTTATATGGAATTCATAGCTATTTTTCTAACTAGGAACTTTTTACTAGATCCTAATTGAGCTTTAGAATAAAATATTTATTTAATTATTTTAATTTTTAATAAATACATAGACTCTTACTTATTTGTTTAGTTATCTTTATTTCCTTTTATATATATA
>LPNX011010243.1:156079-191680 GCA_001517045.1 Pseudotsuga menziesii
TTATTTTTTATGCTTCCTTCGTTTACATTATTTCTTTTATTAAGGCCTCGGTAGAGTTTTCTCAGTAAACTAGGTTAGAAAGCTCTAGATCCTTCTTACATATTGGATTACCTCATATATCATGGTATTTCTTCTAGTCCCTGATGAGAATTAGATTTGAAATTTCATTTAATCAACTTAAAATAAGTATGGTAAGAGTTGGTGCTACTCAGAGTCGTTCTCACTCAATACACTTAAGTTTAGTAACCCATAGACCTATTCAGAGCTTAAGATTGACGCTATTAATTGGGCGTTACACTAGTGCAATTCCAGAGCCTCTCATTCATCACTAATACTAGAATGTACTTTTATAATACACCTGGGGATATAATGGCCAATGATCCAATGCTTCAGAGCTTATGCTGAACATCAATTTGGAATGCTCCAAGGCTTATGCACAACCCTTCCAATCTTATAACTGATGTGTTCCAGAGCTTATGATCAACACAAAATCTCATCACTCATGTGTTTGAGAGCTTATGCTCAACAAAAATTATCATCACCATATGCTTCAGGGCTTACACCCAACACATTATAGAACTCAATCATGCTTTCAGTATTCTACACATTGCATCACAATAATCATCTCAGTATATGTATATGTTAATCACACAATAATAAATCCATTACATCATACCATGACAATAGTCCTTGTCCATCACGGTCCATTCCCGACATTTATAATCATATACAAGATAATAAAACATGTGCATTGGCTTACGCTCAATCTATGTAACTAATCAACATAACTAATATGTAGTAGGGCATATGCCCAATATATAAACATAAACATAAAAGTAAATCATATGCAATGGGGGTCATACCCATTATAGTTAAGGTTAAATTTTGCGATATTACACCCCTCCCCGCTTAGAACAACACCGTCCTGGTGTTCTAGGGACTAGAAATAAATTCATCAAACAAGGTGGGGTAAGCCTCTTTAATGGTGGATTCATTCTTCCCAAATCTCCTAAGATCTCCACTTTCTTTAATCCACTCTTCTCCTTTTAACGATGCTCTTAGCATGTATTCAAAGGCTAGGGTCTCAGATAATTGCATATCTATGGCTGCAATTTGTTTTTAAATATTTTGTGGCTTGTTCAAATAGAACATATATAGAGAGAAGTCATATTCTGGAGGCTCAAACCCTCCAAAATTTGGGTTGGAATTTGAATCAGAATCAGAAGATGGAGGAGCAAATTTTTGAAGAGCAGCTCTATCATTTTCTGAATCAGAATCTTTGGATGCACTTGATGCATCAGATGGTAAAAAGATAACTTCATCTGAGGGTAATTCTTCATCTGAACAGGAATTTCGATCCCACCATTTGGGATCTAACTGAGCGCAAAAGGCCGCAATCCTTGGTTTAGATTTCTTCTTTGGGCATTTATTTGCCCAATGGCCCTTTTGGCCGCAAATGAAACATGTTGCTTTATCATTCTTGTTTGTTCTTCTTTTAACAAACCTTTTAGAAGGTGGTTTGTTATATTTCTTGGAAACATGATATCTATGCTTGTTTTTATGCTTATAAGGCTTATCTGGATGATACCAAGGAACACTAGAATAGAATCCTTTCTTGGGTTTAGGCTTATGACATTTGCATCATTGTTCTATATGACCTCTATTATACGCACCGTATCCTCAGTCAGGAATTTTAGCAACATTTTTGCAGAAGAATGATGAGTAAATGCTTTGATGTCTTTTGAAATATTTGCTAACTCTTTTCTCTAGGCAGTGCTCTTGGCATGTCTCTAGAATATAGCTATGCAATTGGGCTAGAGAGAGACCATGCTAATTAATATTTTCATCTTTCATGTACTGTTCCACAACATCTGGAACATGTCCATGGAAACTATGAAGCTAGTGCTTCAGATAAGCAGGATCTCCTAACTTACCAGAGGAGATCAAGAGTTGCTACATGTAGTAAAAGTATTCCTCACTCTGTGCAAGATTGCAGAGTCGTGCTGACATGAAAAGAGAAGCAAGGTGTTCTGAATCTTCTCTTTCTTTCGAACTGTAAAATTCCTTATCCAATGTTTTAAGAATCTGCTGATCTACATCTTTAGTAGAAAGCATTTCGTTCCTGGCTTCTTATGGAAGCCACTTCCACCAATCATTAGCAAGTTATGAGAGGCCTGTTATGATTTGTCCAGCTATTTGTTGGCCTATGAGTGTATCATTCTAGGTTCTCTTATAAAGTTTCCATTTTCCTAACATTTGGATTGCAGTTTTAATGTCATCATGGGATTGGCACTGGATATTCAAAACTGGTTGGTCAGGCATCTAGGACAACAGATTGTTCATGCTATTGATTCCAATCTGGAATCTAGGATTGGGAGCTTTAGATGCATCTGGCATTCTGAGGTCAAAGGTATTTTCTCAAGGAGGTGGATTTTTGATAGATGAGGATTCCTTTGTATAATGAGCAGAAATCATGTTTAGATATTTTACATCTAATGTAGGTGGAAAAGTCTTGAAATGGCTAATCCATTCTTTGATCTCATCACATTCTTCTTCATCTTTGCCAAAATTAAATTCTAGCTTTTCATCTTCAATAATGCTTAACATACTAAAAGAAATACTTCGATGATGCCTTTTTCTGGTATTTCTTTTCTTTTGTGGCTTTGTGCTGCTAAGGTAAGGATTGAGGGATTAAGACCAAGGACTTTCTTTTTAAGCACTTAAGTTTGAGTCAAAATCTCTTCTAACTTAGCTAGTCTTCACTCAGTTTTATCAGCAGCCTTTTCAACTGCTTCTTTCATTTCTACAGAATCTTTCGAGAGATGATCTAATAATCCTAACTTGGTTTCTACCAGGGAAATTTTTTCTTTTTCTTCAATTATGATCTTTTTCAGAGAAACCAGATCATAGGCCATATCATCAAGATTTTGTGCAGTCATTCTCTACTGCATACTGCCCCAGTTGGCAAGTTTGATTTCATCTGAGACAGACTCTTCTGGTCCTGAAGACTTGTATGGCAAGAATTCCTTTTTTATTTGGCCGTCTGTTGAGTATTTCCTGAAAGTTACTTCTGATAAATTTTGACCAGGGATATAGGACTTACGCCCTCGTTTAACTGCTTCAAAAGCATCGCCCTATCTGGGTAGGCTAAACATACCAAGTGTTGGGGAAGTTCTACTCTTATGATGTTGGATTCTCTGAATTATTTTTCTACAAGTAGGGCAGTCTTTATGTTGGCCTCGATGCTCTATTTCATACAAGCCAGTGTAGGAGGTAGAAGAAGACTAGGATGCAGAGACAGAGTTGGATTCGGCTTGTTGTTGGGCGTTATTATAAGAAGACACGGGGGTTGATCTGATGAGGTGGTGGGAGAACCTCGAAGTAGGAGTTTTCGCTGGCAATCTGAAGGAGTTTGTATGTTGTTCAAACGTCAAATGTTTGTTTAAAATAGAGCATTGCAGACAATCAGCATTTCTCAGTTCTTGGTATTTAATTTCTCATTGCTGGCGGTAATTAATACCGGTCCATTCAAATGTAACTGGGGTGGCTTGATGGGATTTGTCTAATTTCACCAGGATTTGTAGGCGCAAACTCTAATGGACATGATATCTAAGTGGGGGTAGGGTTTCATTACCAAAGCAGATGCACACAGCACCTTTAAGTTGTATGATTTTTTATCCTTGCATCATTTGGAAACCCTGAGGTTGGATGTAGGCTTTTAATAGATCATAGATATGTGGGTCTTCCAAGCTTATAGAGTATTTGGGAAAAATAGTACCGAAATCAAGACCATTATGGAGGGGAGTAGTGAATCCACCAATGATACCATCGGCAAAGTTGCGATGGAGGGTGTCAACTGCAACACAGAGAGAATAAACAAGGAGATAAGGTCTGACAAGGGGACCTAGACCTAGTTTTATCGTGCCCAGATGCACATATTTATATCCTTCAGATATACCCCAGTCAATCTGTGCTTTGTCTATTAAATTTATATGAACTGGCTCTTCAGAATCTATAAATGATACATCTATAGAGGAAACTTTTATTTAAGTGGCCGACTTATATTGCCACCATTTTAGTTTGTAAACATCTGATGGAATAACCTTTGGCAACTGCCAATCCTACGAAGGATTGAAGTCTTGGATATTTATGATAGAACAATTTGAGGTAGTCAAGCCATTCATGAAAGAGGATCTTATTTCTGCTAGAGATACATCATTATTATTATTTGACTGGCAATCTATTGTTGTGAGAGAGACTTCATCCATTGAAGGGTCCATGTGAAAACTGGGATTTATGTTCACAATGGTTTTATCAAACTAAGGAGTTACGGAACTCACTCTTAGCTATAGCCTTTCTTAAAACCACAAATAAATCCCCAGGCCCAACAATAAGCTCGATTGTCATTTCCACAATCTACAGAATACAGTTTTACTATATTGCTAACCAAGATAATAACCAGAAATTTCAAGAGCAGAATATGAAGATTGAAATTTTTAAAGAGCTCACAGAATGAAACACAAACACTTCAATTTTTAATTGGCTCTGATAGCAGGCCTCTCGAGACTTGCTAATGATTGGTGGAGGTGGATTCCATAAGAAGCGAGGAATAAAATGCTTTCTGCTGAAGATGCAAATCAATAGATTCTTAAAGCATTGGGTAAGGAATTTTATGGTTCGGAATAAAGAGAATATTTAGAACACCTTGCTTCTCTTTTCATGTCAGCATGACTCTGCAATCTTGCGCAGAGTGAGGAATACTTCTGCTACATGCAACAACTCTTGATCTCCTCTGGTAAGTTAGGAGATCCTGCTTATCTGAAGCACTATCTTCGTAGTTTCCCTGGCCATGTTCTAGATGTTGTGGAACAGTACATAAAAGAAGCAATTGCTTAAAAATATTTGAGCAAGTTAAAGGCAAAGGGAAGGTAAGTTCTGTCGCTCCTGCCTTGTATAATCCTATTGAACTCTACAAAATCTACCCAGATGGTCATGAGAGTAGACAATGCTATAGGGTAGACAAAGAACAAATGCTCAGGCTACAGATCAGAGACAAACAACAATAGCTTAAGAACTTAGTGACAGAAATTGAAGAACTGAAGAGTATGATAAAAATCATACAGATTGAAAGGGATTAATCATCAGATGAGGAGCAAAGTAAACACTATGACCAAGCTATGGAGAGTCCAGGAAAAAGAGAACCTTCTCCCGATCCCAATTCGGGAATGCTTACTGGTCCCAAAATATTTGTATGCATCCAGTTTCTCCCAAATGAATTCAAACCATACTTTATAGACTGCATGTTTGACTTTGGATGTCAGGTAAACCTGGCTAAAGGATCAGCTCTTCCCCCATTCTATTGGGAAAATACTTCATACCGTGGATTGGACACTGAAGGAACCCTTGTTCCTCTAGTGGCAAAAGCTGAAAATTTCCCAATAAAGCTCAAAGGAACAAGTAACACCTTGACCCTAAACAGATTAAATGATATAAATGAAGACTCTATTTTAGGTTCATAATTCTTGTCTACAGTCAATCCAATCTCTGTAGATACCAAGAAAATGGTATTTTCATATGTCATTGACAATTGTAAGATATAGCTTCCTATTTCCTTTAATTCTACTCCAAAATGCCAAACTCTTGTACAAAAGTCTGTGCATAAATCCAACCCTGCCTAGTTACTGAAAATGGATCGTTGTGTAGCTTTCTCATAAATCCATAGTGAAAAAACCCTTGCAAGCATCACTGAAAAGCTAGTCAAATATTGTTGCTCAGAAAGCCCAAATGCTTTCTGGAAAAGAGAAAAGTACTTTGTCTCCCTACCGTTTGATCTGCTCCAAAAGATCAAACCAAGGAAGGTGTCTGCACGTCTCATGTCCCCCTCAGAGAGAAATTTATGTGCCTCAGAAATTAAAGAGCTTTTAGCTAAAGGATTAATTGAACCATCCAATATCCCTTGGGCTTGCCGTGCCTTTGTGGTAAAAAAACATTCTGAAATTAAACGAGGAAAGCCGAGGCTCGTTGTAAACTACAAACCTCTTAATGCAGTTCTCCAAAAGGTTAGTTATCCTCTCCCTGATAAAGCCAACCTCTTACAAAGAATTACTGGTTGCACAATTTTCAGTAAGTTCGATTTGAAATTGGGGTTCTATCAAATCAGAATTGAGGCTAAAGACCGATTTAAAACAACATTTGTAGTTCCACATGGCCAATAGCAGCGGAAATTTTTGCCATTCGGAATTAACAATGCTCTTTCTGAGTTCCAAAAGTGCATGGAGGACATCTTCAGAGAAAAACAGTGGGTTCTGGTTTTTATTAATGATATTCTAGTTTGCTCCAAAACCCTACAAGAACATTTAAAACACTTCCAAATGTTTTGTGATCTGGTGTTTAAGCATGGGTTATTCCTTTCACAAAATAAGATGGAGGTCGAAAAAACTAAAATTGAATTCCTTGGGTTTAAAATACAGAAAGGACAAGTCGTCTTGCAAAAACATGTCCTTAGCGCCATCAGGAATTTCCCAGATCAAATTTTGGGTAAAAATCAGTTGCAAATATTTCTAGGAAGTCTCAATTATATCAGACCCTTTTACAGAGGACAAGCTAGTGATATACATCTTCTTCAGCAAAGGCTAAAGAAGAATCCTATAAAATGGTCGCCAGAGATGACCTTGGAAATTCAGCAGATTAAAGCCAAAGTTTTAGATTTACCCCCTCTTGCTTTACGTCAGGGTTCATGTCAGTTGATTATTGAAACAGATGCTTCTTCCCATACTTGGGGTGGAGTTCTCCTTGAAGCGCTAGAAAGCAAAGAACATGTATGTGGTTATGGCTTAGGTTCTTTCAAAGTAGTGAAACTTCACTATCCATCCAGCCACAAGGAGATATTGGCTATTAAGAAAACAGTCCAACACTTTATTTTGTTTCTTAAGTCAGTTAAATTTGTTATTAGGATAGATTTAAAAATAATGCCTCGTATTTTTAGAAATGAAAATCTGATGGCAGAAAATAATAGTCGGATTTTGAAATGGTTTATCTGGCTCAGTAACTTTGATTTTGATATTGTGTATAAGTCAGGTTATTTGAATTGCCTTGCTGACATGCTCACAAGAGAATAGTCTGAACAAGATACCCCTTCTCTCAGTATGTTTTTAGTAGGTGCCTCCAGTTTGGGTGCAGATCGTGGTAAAGCACTACTCTACCAGCCTAGAAATGGCCTTTTCCTGAAGCCATGGGATGAATCACTCTCAGAAGCAGAAAGAAAACAACTCCTTGATTATGCATCGAGAAATGAAGTCAAAAGATATCTTGACGTTACTCTTATCAAGAATATATAGGATTCTCCACTAAAAATTGAAATAATGGAAAGATGGGAAAGAACTGCATATAGAAGTTTTGAAAATACCCAGGAGAAACTGAAAAGATGCGGTAAACTTTGGATAGACCAAAATGAAGAAAAATATGGCCCAGTATGGTATGTAGATATCGGAGATGGAAATTTGACGTGGACATCTTATAATCTGATCCTGCGATTCTGTAGAGAACAACGCAAGATTGTCATCTGCATAGATCCTGCTAATGGGGCATTGTCTAGTTGGATAGAGGTTTTACTCAATAAATTTTGGCCTCATTGACTCCAAAGTGCTTCCATTACACTTTCATCTAGATGATGGTTTGCTTGCTGTGATATACTTCTATTTTGTTCATAATATAAAGGGGTCCAGGTATAAACTCTCCTTCATGTCCAACCTGTAGCAAGGACCAATCAATAACATTCTTAGTATCATATACATACTTTTTCAATAAAGATGCATGAAAAACATTATGAACCTTTATGAGAAGGTAAAGATAATTCATACACCGCTGGACCTCTCTTGGCTAGTATCGAAAAGGGTCCGCAAAATCTCAGTGCCAAATTTCTGCATCTTGCCAAGCTCAATGAGCTTCTTTTCACTTTTACTTTTAAATAAGCATGTTCGCCGATATGGTAATATTTATCTTTTCTTTTCTTATCCGCATAGCGTTTCTGGTGGTCTTTTCCTTCCTTGAGATTATGTTGTACTTTGGTGACTAATTGTTCTAGGGCCTTCAGTAATTCTGGCCCTAACATGAATCTGTCCATCAGGCTATCCCAAGTCAGGATTGTCCTACATTTTCAGCCATAGAGTACCTTGAAGGGACTCATTTTGGTGGAGGTCTAGTACCTTTTGTTATATGTGAAATCTGCGAGATGTAGATAATCCTCTCACTTTTTGGGATTGTTCATAACATACATTCAAACCATGCTCTCTAGAATTTGATTTACCCATTTTGTCTGCCCATCTGTCTGCGTGTGGTAAGAGGTACTAAAATTTAACTGTATCTAAACCAGAGAATAGATATCGCCAAAATTTGCTGGTAAACTTTGTATCTCGGTTTGAGATGATTTCCTTGGGTATCCCATGCAATCGAAATATCCCCTTTAATCATATGCTAGCAATGTGATATGCCTTGTAAGTTGACTTAACTGGCATAAAGTGTTCTTCTCTAAACAACTTCTCAACCACTAAAAACATGAAATCATTTAGCTTCTTTATCTTTGGTATACCCGTAATAAAATCCATACTGATAACCTCATATTTCCATTCTAGAATGGGTAAGAGTTGTAGTAATCGTGAAGGATGTTGGTGCTCATCTTTAACTAGCTGAAACTCTTGGAGTTTTGCGATGAATAATGCTATGTCAGCCTTTAACTTAGGCCAGAAGAAATGTTTCTTTATTGTTGATATAATCTTTTGATATATTGGATTCCCCGAGTATGGATTCTGATGAAACTCTGTTAGGATGATGGTCCTGATGTCTCCTCCCTATGGAACATCCATTCTCTCTTTGTACCACATTAGTGAGGTCTCTTATACCATATACTCTTTTTGTTGTTTAAACAACCTATCCTCCTGAATATTTTTGAGTACTTCAACATAGAAATGGTCAACTCTGCTTGTTTTTCTAGTCCTATCGTGCAAATCCAAATCAGCTTGGCTCAAAGTTACTTCATACAACATATGATATCGTCAACTTAAAGCATCGATTATTTTATTCTCCTTTCCCTTTATATGCTTTAATTCAAAGTGGTACTCGCTAAGGAAGGTCAACCATCTATCTCTCCTAGAATTTAGATTTAGTTGTTCTAACAAGTACTTCAGACTCATGTTGTCTGTATTCAGAAGAAACTTCTTCCCCATGATGTAGTGCCTCCACATATTCAAGGCCTCGATAAGGGATGCTAGCTCACAATCGTGGTTGGGATAATTTATTTTGTGTTCCTTTAATTTGTGTGACTCGTAAGAGATTACACAATCATTCTACATGAGGACTCCACCAAGTCCTTCCTTGCTCGCATCTATGAAAACAACGAAATGCCCATCAAGATCTGCAATTCATAGTATAGGTGCAGTAGTCAAAAGTTGTTTAAGCTTCTGAAATATTTCCTCGCACTTGGTTTTCCACAAAATTTAGTTTTCCTCCTTTTGTAAGGAGGTCATGGCATAATAAATCCTCAAACATTTATCAATTAACTTTCGATAGTAACCTTCTAGTCCTAAAAATGACCTAATGTCTATGACATAGGTAGGGGTAGACCATTATTTGATGTCTTCAATATTTTTTGGGTCAATGGCTATCCCTTTCTCTTAAATGATGTTCCCTAGGTATTGAATCAGTGGTTTTTAAAAATCACATTTGATAAACTTATCGTAAAGCTGGTGTTCGAGTAAACTAGTATGTCGTCTATAAATACCAACATAAACTTATCCAGGTATTTAGTAAATATATTGTTCATCATGCACATAAAATTTATTGATGCGTTGGTTCATTAGAGGAAATTTGGGGTCTAAAATGGGCCTCCTAAGGAAAATGATAAAATAGTAGTTAAAATAATAAAATAATAGTTATTAATTTTGGAGGAAGAATGAAAAAAACTACATTTTTTGTTCATATTTTTGACATATATCCCTGTGTTTTTACTCAAATTCTGAGTGAGAGAGCTCATTGGATGTGGAATTTAATTCCGCATCCAACGAGTACCCACACTGCATAATTTTGACGGACCAAGCTACCCCAAAAACAAGAAATTCCTGAAAAATGTGATGATGATGTCATCATCACATTTGTTCAGGAATTTCTTGTTTTTGGGGTAGTAGGGTTTTTTAAAAGTATGTAGTGTGGGTACTCGTTGGATGCGGAATTAAATTCTTCATCCAACGATCTCTCCCGCCTGAAATTTGAGTAAAAACACAGGGAGTTATGTCGAAAATACGAACAAAAAAAGTAGTTTTCTTTTATGACAAATATGTCAATTCAACCATTATGGTTGACTCATTTTATTAAAATTCTATTGGTTCTTGAATTCCAACTCACAAAATTTATTATTGGCGCGTTTTCTTATAAGGCCCATTTTAGACCCCAAATTTCCTCTAATGATCCAAAAAGGAATTACTACAAACTTGTAATGGTCATATCGAGTCTGAAAGGATGTTTTGTGTATATCTTGATTGTGGAACCATAACTATTAGCATAAGGATTGCAAGTCGGTCTTTGAAAATATCCTTTCTCCTCTGAATTGATAGAACAAGTCATCGATCCTAGGGAGTGGGTAACAGTTCTTGATGGTCATCTTGTTGAGTTGTTGGTAATCAATGCACATTCACATCATGTCATCCTTCTTATTTATGAAAAGTATAGGTTCTCCCAAGGGGACACACTAGGTTGGATATAACCCATCTCTATCAACTCCTGTAACTATAACTTGACCTACACTAATTCTGGTGCACTCATGTGGTATGCAGATTTTGAAGATTGTACTCAATCTTGTTATACCCAAATCGCGTCATCAACATGTGATAAGATCTTAAACATCCATATTTTCCCTCATTCCCAAATCTTGAAGTGAAAACTTTGATCCAAATATCAAGCTTGCACATAAAAACCTAGCACCTCTTCTACCCTTAAGCCTAGGAGTGGTACCTTCTTCAACACAGCCTGATTTGTGTTGAAGATAAGTAGTGGAACCACCTTTATTCTTTGTTTGAAGAGCAGTTCTACCCTAGCATCACTCTATCATGAAGGATAAGGAGCGGTGCCCTTTGTAAAAAGTGAAAAAGAGAGACTCCACAGAGATTATAGATCAAAAGCTTTGTGGCAGGCCTTATCCCTATTCACCTGGGTCAGTTGAGCTCTAGATCCATCCTTTGGGTATCTCCTATCCACCTCACCCAGCAAAGCCTCAACCATCTCTATCAATTTGAGGCCTATAAAAATAAGCTCATGCCCCATGGTTGAGGAGAGAGCAAAGTCGTGCTGCCATTTTGAAATTCTGGCTTGATCCATTAAAGTGAGCATAGAGGAGCAAGTTGGAGCTATTGACGATAAGACATCGGTTTTGTGGAGGAGTGCATCAACACTAAGGAAAAGGTTGTAAACTCTTTCATTATTTATCAGTGCAAAGTTGGTTCCTTTCCCATATACTTGTTATGTATAATCTTGCATGTTTATTATCAGATTTCTTAGTCACCGATATAGATCTATAGATGATATTCTGGTACTTTTGATCTTTTTTGTTTGATGTGTTTATGTAGGTATTTTCTTGGATATCTTTCGCCATAGGTGAAGAGCCACATCATTCCATCAAAGATTGTATTCCAGGTATCTATAGTTTCTAGGAGAAGTCTTCCAACCTTGTTGTGACCTATTTGTTCTGGATCTGAACCATTCATACCAGAGGAACAACTTGTCACATGCCCCAATTTTGTAAAAAAATATATTATCATATTTGATTTTATTTCAAGACAATATGTTAAATTTTATGCTAAGTTGTAAATGATGACTCAGCAGAGTCAAGGGTGTGAATGTAATTCTGAATATTTTAATTATAAATAAATAAAAGTTGAGACAACAGCTTGGGAGAGTTGTTAAAAGAGTGTTTACTGGTCAAGTTGGTGGAGGAGACTGGGTGGAGAGAAAATAGACAAGTGGTAGCATCCTCAAACACTTCCAATGTTGCAGGTGGCAACCTCCCTACATTTGGGGTCATGATCCCCCAAGAAAGTGGGATCAAAGCAGGTGGCTCAATTAATGACAATTAACCCAAAAAGACCTAGGAAATCTTAATAAAAATACCCATTGAAGAGAGCTGAGGCTGCTCATTCCAAGAAGAGAACCATTCAGGTGAATGTACTTCTGAGGATTTCATTGGGAAGGGAATTTTTGGAATGTGTTTGAGGGGTAAACTGTAGAAAGTGATCTAGTACAGCTTTTCAACTGAAGGATCTTACTGCTGAGTGCAGAGTTAGTACTGAGTCATTGGACTAGTATCTTGTTGCACGCTCCACCAATTCTCAGCCAAGGAGACCAAGAACAGGCTCGAGGGTCTTGAGAAGTCATTTTTTGAGCGCTCTCCAAGAGTTGGTAGGGAGGAACGGCCTCCTAATGCTGTTGTTGTCCAGCTTAATGAGGTTCTACAGTCTTTTTTGTTTTATTGTGTTAGATGGTTAAATGTAAATCTGACTGTTTACTGAATGTTAAATGTTTAGTCATGAATTGTTAGAGTTAGTAATATTTTAGTTTATTGAAAATATGAATCTGAAATAGATGGAAAATATTACTTACCTGTGTTTTTCCACATCTGGAAGGACCAGACCATACTCCAGCACAAGTAATGTATTTAAATTTAGATGAAGGAATGAGAAGAAACTGAAATGAACAGAATTTAAATGCATTTCAGAATAGCAAAGAATGTATTACAGAGTTTAGGTATTTAACCTGGTTATCTATGTATTTTTTTTGTTTATGTAAAGGTACTGACAATAAATAGCAGTATTCCACTGGAGGTGGAAGAGTTATTAGGTTAAGAGGATATACTATTAGTTAATATGTCATGTTTATACACAGTACTTATACTTGTTATTTAACTTAAAATATGCGGTAAGGAAAGTAGTGTTATATTGATTACATATTTTTCTTATATTTATTTAATAAGTAGTTGCTTAAAACAGTAAACAAAATGAAGTTAAACTATTTTTTGTTGCATTCAGTTCATTGGATCTATAACCACTAACCATATAACTTATTTACTAATAATGTTAATTAAACTAAGTTTAAACATTTACAAATAAGCAAATAAAGTATTACTAGAAGTATTTAAATGTAACTAGTAAATTAAAACAATTTACAAAAGTCGATTTCTGAACGATTTCAACCTATCAACTTCAGTAGATTAAACAATAAGAATAGGATAGTAGCAAATTCATAAATGAAATGCTTATTTATATAAGAGCTGTTTTTGAATTTACGAATAGGTTATATAGGAAGAGTAACCACAGGGTCGAAACCCTTTATTATTTTCTTAATTTTAATAACAGGAAATCAGTGAGTTATAAATATAGTATTTGATTTGTTATTATTAAATGAAGTTGAACTAATGAAGACTGGTTACAGTCTTTATGACAATATATTTATGTACAGAAGTAATTCAAGGAATTTCATTATATAAAATTAATGATAATAACTTAAGCATTATATGTTTTACAAGTAACAAAAAAAAAACTTATTTAAATCAATTAAAAAGGAATTATTTAAAAACTAGGGTTTCATAAAGGAAACCCTAGCTCAAAATTACTGAGCTTAACAATATTATATTAGGACTGAGTGGCAGTCATCAAACCACTATTAATATTTCACGCAAACAAATATAAACACAGTAAGACTATTATTATTACACAATCAAATAGGGTATAAACCCTAAGTTTACAGAGTCATAATAACTGCTTAAAGATAAACTGAGTCTGAGCTCAAGGAAAAACCCTTATGCTTTTCTTTAAAAAGAAAATTGTTTATTACTTCACAGGCTGAGAAGACTTTAACTTAAAACAGAGTCTACAAGCCAACTCAAAGCCGGCGCACCGATAATGTAGTATGGGGTTTCAAAAATAAAAGACATCAGACCAAGTATCAACTTTGGTAAAAACATGAAGAATAAGCATTTTTACAAGTCACGGCTTAAGCCGGAGATTACCCTATTGTAAGCAAGGGTTTAAACAAAAACGAAGCTAATAAACTGAAGAACAATAATCCAAGAACTGGAAACACCAAGCAGTAACTTCTTCCAACTACAACTTTCCCCTAAGGTCTGAACAAGCAGGAGGAGCCATTTCATAACTGGGGTTTACCCGTGAAGTGAACGCTGGTTCTTTTGTGAAGGGGTTCCTTCCCAAGATGATGTGAACTGTCATCTACACAACTGGAAATAAAAATATAATTAAAAACATGTAAATAGAATCAAAATCGAATTTATGTATAGTGTTCAATTTCTTAAAAGCAACGCATACCTGTAAGTTGGAGAACGAGGTCAAGAAGAAGGCAGACCAACACCACAAGCTCAACAACCTTCGTGTTCACCTAAGAAGGGACAGTTGAGTGTGATTTTCATCTTCATCAACAACTGGAGCAAGAGTAAGCCAAGGTAGTGTAAAAAACCACGACTTCAACTCTATATCTAACAGGTGTGTAAAAACAACCCTCATGCACAACAAAGTGTTGTAGAAAACTATTCATTCATGAGCTACGGCATATAACCCTCACTCTAAATAGTGACTCATCAAAGAAAAGGCACAAACAGTGGAGCTGGAGGCAAGCAACTGTGAGCCCTCAATGGCCGTAGCGAACCCCAACATTGCAGAGACCGAAACCCTTGCAGAAGCAATGAGGTTTAGGGTTGAAAGGAAGGCTTTTAAATCACGATTTGCATGGTGAGGAGAGCTCCACGTGCACCTAAATCTTTTCGCTTCACAATGGGTTTTTCTATATAGTCACCACTGCATTCAATCGAATCCAATAATTGATAATCAATTACTTTAATGATATCTTATTATAAAGTCAATACCATATCACTGCCAAACAAATCAAGCCTCGACTTTGAACAAGTGATATAACAACATTTATATATAATGTTTAAACCTTGTAAATAGCTTGGGTGAAGAACCAAGTTGCATATGAATTCAATGCCCTTGTACTCAAAGGCTTTGTTTATGAATTCAATGCCAATAATGTAAGGATTTTTATAACTTTTCATAAACAAACTTATAAGGAAAAAAATTAAGAGGTTAGTATAAGCCTGAACATGTTTGAAACTGCTTTTAATAACTCGGTATAAGATTCATGAGCTATGAATGGTTAAGTCATAAGAGTAGAATTAAACTAACATGGTTTATAAGGTTATAATAACATTTATACACAAAAATAGTTCCTTCACTCAAAAAGAAATCCACGATACCAGATGTAGGATATAAGTCTATAAGCATATGGTTATGGAACTCCATAATAATTGTCTAGTTCTAAGATGAACCTAAACAATATGAAGTTAAAATTTGGAGTTAGAATAGTAGACTCTTTAGGATTGTACTACATCTTATTCACATATAAAACAAATATTAGGGAAATGTGAAATTGTCACATTATGTCGTTCATGATGATAATGGGATTTCCAACCACGATCTCGACGATTTACATCTTGAGAATATCTCATAAACTGCAAGCGATGTTAAGCTGATAATTAACCAAGTTGAATCCTAATTGAGACAGATTTAAGAAGAATACTATAGGCTTATGTTCCGAAGGACTTAGGTCCATTTATATAATGATAAGTAGTGCTTAATTTATTATGATGGTGACAACAATAAACTCTTTATCTAAGAAAGAGTTATAAAATATTATCTTAAGCTCTTCTAAATTGGAAATCAATTAGACTAAAGTTAAAAGGAAAGTTTTTATCTATCATAAAGATCTTACTGATAATAGACAAACAGTAGGGTGACATTAATAACCTCTATGAAACAAGGATGAAGCAAAATAATATGGCTTTTCAAATAAAAGTTACATTGCTTTACCTGGCAAATTCTTGAGTCTTCTAAACAGAAACTTTTACTCTAGCAGTATATTCTATGCTAAGAGAAACTATATCTGTTGTATCGCCTTAATAAACTTTTACTGGGTCAAAAATTACCTGTCAAACCTATAAAGATGTAGAAAATCCAGATACGTTAGCAATCGCTAAGTAAGCCCCCAGCTAGAAAATGACTCCTCACCTACTTGACATTCAAACCATCAGTATAGTTAAATAATTGACTGAATATTACTCACATCACATATCAATTTTAAAACAACATTAATTTATATGTGTTAAATTTAACGAACACTTTTATTATCTGTTTCATTTCTATTTATTTAAGCTGCTAGTGGTTATCTAACTGCAACTGTAAACATTTTATGTTATCTCAAAATTTTTAATTTTTGTGAAAATTTGGGGTTTTGACACAACTTCTGTCTACAGAAGTTGCGAATATTTATAAAAAATCGTTTTAATGTTTAATATAATGATTATCTTTTATTAAAAAAATCAATATAAACTATTAAATAATGATGCATTTTCTTTTTCTATATAAAAATATAACTTAATAACTATGACAAGAGTGGAAATCTACTTCTAGAAAGGAAAAGATAACATATCTTAATAAATTCAAAGTCCTTAAAACTTATATACTGTTATATAACTTTTTAGAAATTACAAATGATATGAACATATTAGAAAAAACTAAGTATTTATTTATAATAAAGAGTGGATTTATTTATTTATTTTCTTGCTACATCATGGTTATGTATTTAAACTATTTATCATACTTTGAATAGATGGAAAACTCTTATAAATTTTTACTAAATCATAATTCAACAACATAATAATATTAGAACTTATAAGATTCTCGTCTGATACCACGATACCCTTAGGTGCATCTACATAGACTGCAAGCATGGGGCACACATAAGTCTGTGTGATTTGAACTTATGATCTCTATTTACAACATATCATTCATATCAAGCGAATAGTTAGTTGAGATACACCCTTGAGGGCTTAAATAAATTTGTATACATTAATTAAAATTATAATAATTTTAAAATAATCACATTAAATGTATATTAATTTATTAAAACATTTAAAAACATTAATTAAAACAACAATGGTGAAGTTAAAATCAACAATATGGGTTAAGAAATAGTATTTGAATTGAAGGTCAAAATCTTAGTCATGGTATACCTTGAATGGGTCTAATGGTTAAGAACTTGTGTTTCCTCCTAGGAAATCATAGATTCAAATTCGGAGGGGGGTAGTGTATGTAACACTTTACTAGACTTTAGCAGTTATATTGTTATTTTTCTATAATAAAAAGTAGTTAAAAAAATTCATGTTTGATAGATGGGGTTTAAGATTGATCAATAATGAGTAACATGTAAATAATTGTTTCAATGGGGACAAATATAAACCAAGAAGTATATATGGGTGCTATCTCAATACAAAATTTGAGGGGATGATCATTGAGATGGGGAGAAGGAGTAGAGGGTTGCAATGTCCCTTGCAAGTGGTGCGGTAATTTCAAATATGAACCTCTTCTAGGCAATTTTTAAAATGGTTTTTCTATCAAATTTTTAGTGGGAGAAGGATTATTAACATAGTATTAATTTCTTTATCCTTGCACAGGTTTTATGGTGTTGTAGAGGACAAGTGAAATGTGGTCATTTAAGGAAGGATGAAATTTTGGCAGCATAACTCTAAGATCATTAACTAATGAGATGTGAACATGGAGGAGTGAGATGCCAACTTTCACCAATATGGGGTCCTAAAATTGTCTATCACATGCTTAAGTTGCTTAGGTATCGTATCATGCAAGCAATGGTCACAACAAACTTATTAATTGCAAAATGGATTGTCTATTTTTGAGTGTTATTGGTCCGCTTAATATTGTGTGAATGTTACTCCTTTATGAGCACATATGAGCTAAGAACCCCTTCTAATGACATAGCAGTGTTGTAGCCCAAAATAATTTTGGAAATATGTGCAAGTTTGACTTTGAGAAAGTGGTTAAGGGGACTTGATTAATTCTTTGTTAGGAAAAAAATGTATATGTTTTTGGGGGAAACGTTGTATATCAAGTGGTGAATAAATAAGGTGTAAAAATTTATGTTTTCAAAATTGTTTAAAAAAATTTAGAGGAATTTTGTTGGGTTAATCTTGACTCAGTCATAAAGCAAGTTAACCAAAATTGGTTATTGTCATTATAAAACCATGGTATTGGGAAAACTATGTATTTCCCCATGGTATTCTTGTGATCAAAGCCTATAAAGAGGTTGTTTGTACACCATTGTATGAGACACTACACTCATTGATGGTTGAGCGTAAATCGTGGCTATAGAGCCACACTTGACCTATCTTGGTCAGAATTGGCCAAGGGGCATGATGAAGTTCTTCTATTGTTTTTTCCCTCTTAAGGGTTTCCAAGATAAAATTATGGTGTCTATCATGTGCATGAATTTATGGTTTGCTTTACTATTCTATATTTTGGGTGTGCATAGTCAATGTTTGATGCATCTTGGAACTAATAACTTCATATCTCCATATTCCATTTTTTAAAGATAAAAACATGAATTGATTTTATTAAAATAAATGCGTGGCTGCACCATACAATGATCTAATACAACTAAAACTGAGAGAGTTTGATATCAACGATTTTAATAAACTTCAACAAAACTACCAACAAGTTGAGTTGTTCTCAAAATTTTGTCAACATAATTGAGAAGCTCAACTATAAATTCTAATATATTGGTGATAGGCCTTTGTTTTTTTATAGGTAATAATCCTATTCATAAACATAATGAGGTAACATGGGAGCATCAATTGAGTAATAATTAAACATTTTTAGGTTGTCATGCATGTCTAGCAAATAGCAATGGTGATGGTTAAATGAGATCTAATGCATGGAACTAGGAAATGTATACTCAATGTAGGAGGAACAATGTGACAATTGAGGAACATTAGAGAAAAAGGATAAGTGTTAGATCTCAGTTACCATAATTCAAGGAGGATGACATATGCATCCGAGAAAATCACCAACATCAATTACCAATACCACTATCAAGATCTATGAGCCTAATAATTGTTGTTCATCCCTAAATCATAGGGATGAGAATCCATTATTCCAAGTTTTGAACTCTAGTTTTGATCTTTTTGAATTTGTCATAAATAGAGACCCCTGGGCACAACCATAGGAATTCAACTCTCATTTTATGTATTGAAGACACATATTATTTCTTAGTAGAAATTTTGTAATTCACATGGATTATGAACATTTAAAATATTAATGAAGAACCAACGTTTATTCCATATTGTGAGCTCTTGAGTTTCATTCAAATTCTTGTACCTACCTTGTGGAGGTCCACCTTAAGGTAATACAAGAGTCTTATCAGTAGTTTGTTAAGGTAATATAGATCAGCTTGCTAGTATTTTATGTTTTTATCAATGATTTTGTTTCCTATAGGATCCAATGTTAATGTCTGTAGTTCATCTTATCATGTCATGCAGTTTCCTGTTAAATTCAGTCTTTTCATCATTTCCTTTATGCTTTGTCATTTTCTGCAATTTCTTGTTCAATGCAGTATTTTCAGTATTTATGTTATGATTCATTATTCCATGCAATTCCTTGTTAATGCATCATTTTAGTATTTTCTTTATGTTCTATTATTTCTTGCACATTATCTCATTTCAAATCAGTTCCTTCTTTATTTCCCATATAGTATTTTTTTTAGTAAGCTTTCTCACTAGCAGGTAATTAGGTTACTTTCAATTTTATACTAGTCTAGAATCCCTTATATGTTGCATATACTATGTGCAACACCTCTTAATTTTATATGTTCCTCCAGTTTATAAGATAAAGTAAGAAGTCTTGATACTAGCGTTAATCCTTGCTAAATATGTGACCCACCAATTGTCCTAACAAAAATACTATTTTGTATAACATAAAGAAGATTTAGCTTTAAACAAAGGCATGCCAAATGAGGGCTCTTGTTTTAAATATATTTGAAAATTGGGTTCCAAGGTTGCATTTTCATATTCCATCACTTGTTGATTTTGATGTATTGCATCTTCATTCTTAAGACATTATTTTACAAATTCAACATATATGTTTGGGAAAGAAGCCAAGGAATATGAGTTCCTAGCTATACCTATTACCAGTTCATATAACATGTTATGATTTGAAACCAATTTCTTAATTTGCTTGTTTTGGCTAGCCATCCTTACTTCCAATTCTTCATTGCTACCTCTCTTAACCTAAAAATGGGAATTCTTCCTGATATTTGTAGAAAAAATAGATCAATTCTATGAGCAATGATGCTAAGAATAAGCATAGGAAATAGATCTTGCTACTAAGAATTCTCACAAGCATACACAGGAAAAATAGAGAGAAGAAAAGAGACTGAATCACATGAATGAAGAGATGAATATTGGTGTGTATCCTTCCATTGAATAATGATGAATAATAGTGTACATAAATAGTACATCCCTCATAGGAAAATCAAATTGTATGGAAACAACTCATAAAGCTCAAAAAGGTTGACTTACCAAAATATAGCAAACCCCCATAGGTTGCTAAAGCACTTCCCAAATCTATCAAGGACCTCATGAGTTGGAAAAAGCATGAGTGAGTTGTCAAGGAGATGGAAAAAACATGCTAATCCTAGAAAATGGAGAAAAATTAATGGAGGATGGGTTGGAAACAAAAGTTGTCAGTTTCCTAGTTGACTAGCTTTTATCTTATCCATAGAAAAGCAGAAAAAGTAGAAAAAGAAGAATAAAGCAGAATCTGTTGTAAAATGTTGTATACTAATTCTGGATGGTCAAAAGGTGGTCAAGATCAAACCAAAATTAGAAATAAATCATTCCTAGGATATAGATGGCATGCATTGACTTTATGGTGCAAGTGGATGCCAACTAATTAAGCTAGTGTGTGAATAATTAATCAAATAATGATTAATTATTTTATCCTAAGTTATGAGTGGGTTTAATATATTCCAACACCCCCTATAAGTCTGACTTTATGATGGTATGACAAAAAATATAGATGCATATAGGGCCCAACAACAAGGCTATGGTCACCCTTTAACAATTATTATGTCCATAAAAGTGAGGAAAGAGGCAAAACCACATGGGGAAAATCCTCCCTCAAGAAAGGACAAGGCACAAAATTTGGAATATGTCTTCAACATATATTCATCTTCACTTTAATGATCTGAATGAACTGCTTCTGGATGAAGGACTTGCTGAAGAAATCATGAACTCCATGATCATGTGCTAGAATGTAGAACCTGCAAGAAGGAAGAGGAGAGAATCCTTGTATCTCATCAACTTATGAAGTAGGATAATTATCTGAATGCTTCTTTCTACTGTCAAACTCTGATCTACAAACATAATCTGAAATGGAAAAGAGATCTGTGCATACTCCTTTCCAAAGAGTACAAAAATTAAGATAATTTATTTCACACCCAATTCCCTGAATAGCTACAAAATTGTGATGTGGATCACATCTTCCAATCTGATGTAGCACTTTTCCAGATTTGATATGATACTGATAAAACTATGATATATCAGAAATATTACCATATGGAACAGAAAGGACAAAGGCTTCAATGACTCCATGAGGATATAGGGCTAGACTAGGAAAATTATGAGCAATTGGGGAAAACTGAGGTGTAAAAATATGAATGATGGATGGGCATAAGATCTGAACCATAAGTGTTTTGAACAGATCCAAACATGTTTAATATCAGTCCAAATATGACTAAGGACATGGATAACTAGCCACTGAAAGATAGGAAAGACTTCAAACCATGTAAGATAAATATCACTGCATAAGAGACGAATGAGGAATCAACTAGTGAGCTTGGGATTTGTATAGTCTTTGGATTATTCAGAGGTATGGTAGATGGTATGGATGGTGGTATAATATGTGTATCAACCTGAAAATATTCTTCTAAATCATAATCCAAAGGATCACATATAATCATATCAATAGACTCATGGGAATACACTGGTAATGAATCCTTTGTATGAAAGGAGGAAAGAATGAGATGTTCACAATCTTCAAGGAGGTTCTGAGTATTGATGCTAAGAACAAAGGAGGATATGCTGAAGCACATGAGATCAAGTAAGGTAAGTGGTATGACACAAATAAGGCTTGATGTGGCTAAGAAAACATCATGGAATTCATTGGGTTGCGCACCATCAATGAGAGAGGTATGCATAAAGTGTGAAGAGTCAGGCACATAGATCTCAGAATCTAAGATAGGAAATATAGAGAACAATGAGTGGGTGATAGGATCATCATCAATATCAATATCATCTGTATATGTTACTTATTTTTCATCATTAGTATCACAAGAATAAAAATAACCTTCAAGAGACAGAAAAAGATGGCTCTTCAATATTTGCTTCTTGATTGAAGGAGGAAGCATTCAAATCAAAGAGGGAAGCAGAAACATGAACTGTATGAGAAACTTATTCATCATGATAAAATTCATCAAATAATGTAGAGGCCAAGAAATCTTGAGAGAGATAACAAGACGAGATGTTGGGTTCGCTCCATGCTTCATTTTCTATTTCCTACAAACCAAAAGCTTTGTCCAAAATTTTCCAAAGCTCGAATAGAAATTTAGCAGAATCTATGAGATGATGTATATTTGGAGACATTTCCAAGCACATGATTCCATAAGCTCTATCACAATTATTTATCCAATCAATCTTCTCTTCATAAGACTTGTTAGCACTCAAAATGTACCCAGGTTGTAAAAGGTAAATCCCAAAGGTAACAGCAAAAACCACTTCAGAAAGAAACTAGCTTTTCTTTCCAGAGAGGGATCTCTCAAATATAAATTTAACAGGGCCAGATATTGGAATCAATACTTTAAAATTATGCAGATGGTTGAAACAACACATATAACCATTGGGAAATGGAGTTAAATAGATAAAGATAACACAAAGATTTCATACATGGGATTTCAACAAATGCAAGATAACCATCCAGTTACAATCATTCATTGATTTCAGGCGAATAAGAAAGAAACATGAACAATCCATCAATATAGAGCATTGTAAGATGAATTCCATATCAACTTTAGTAGAAACATTTATGAAATATCTGAAATAATAGCCATAGCATAACAAGTATGAATTCTGAAACTATTCAACACTACATTTCAGATATGAAGAAAACAAAATGGAAGGTTGGCACTTAGAAGACAATCACATAGAAAGGAAAGGAACAGACTGTAACATAAATGACACAAGAATCTCTGATGAACAACCAACATTCGGCTTTGTTATTTCAAAAATTATATGTCCTCAAAAAACACATCAATCAAACATATGGGTTCCAACCCCCAATACATCAAGTAAATTTAAATATATACACAAATAACTTCTTCCCAAGAAGATCAATAACTGAATAATCTGTTAATCAAAGTTTTTTGTAACTATATCCCTAACAACTAGGAATAAAACTACATGCTTCGATTATGATAACAGATCGTTTAATTATATTCAACTTGGTGATAGCAAGGCCTGAATAAACAGCTCCACAATGCGCAACACCTGTTTTCAAGGATGAAGAATATACTTGGTTTTCTCGAATCTTTCCATGGTCCTCCATTGTTCTGCACTTGGCGTATCATATTTTGTCATTTCTCTGATAGATACTTCCAGATCCACATAGGCCTCATAAGATACTGTGGGAAACCCTCCTCTAACAATTAGAAACTTTTGCAATCTTTCAAAATCCTCTGTCAATTTCTCTACGATGATTTTTCCAGTCAGTCCTTTTACCAAGTCTTGAAACTTGGAATGGTCCATGCGGTTTTGTACTAACGGACTATGATAATGCTCTTGAGAAAATAATCTTCCCTCATCGTCCCAGAAAGAAGGGAGGCCAACTTCAAATAACTCCTTAAAAGAACGCCTGAAATCATTTATCTGTGAAGACATTGCATTTTCTTTATCCTGCACCACCTTCATGAGCTAATGTATGTTAATAAATTTCTTAGACCATAGTACAATGGCTACTCTGTCCTTAATTCCGATCTTCTGCAACTTTTGATATGTTAGAGAATTCAAAAAATTTAAAGCATTTTGAGTTGTGTTTAAAGGCTTCTTCTCCATGGTCTCGTTTGCCAACTTTAGTCTTTGAGTAGATAAATTGACTAATACACTTTGATCATCAATAAAATTTAGATAGTGCCTAAACTTAGTAACTTCCACAGATAATGTATCCCAAATTATATGCTTAGTTCCTTGTAGAGGAGCTTTTCCTGTACTTCTTTCCTTCAACTCATTAAACTTTTTCTGCAACTGGCTTTTATCATTTAATATTTTATTCTTATTTTCAATCATTCCATCCAATTCTGATTTAATCTTCTCATTTTCTTCTTTCAATGCCTTGATTTCCACATCCTTCAAACTTACCCGGGACATAGATACTAATAGATCCTCAGCAGAAAATTCACTTAAAGGTTTTTCAATATTCACAAGGGATAAATCTGTATCAGTAGGAGTCTGACTCATTAGTTCTTCCATAATTTTCTTTTCATCGTTCTGATCTTTTTTCAACTTTGAAATCTGGGTCATCAATTCAGATCTTTCCATTTCCCATTTGCTTTTTTCTTCCTGCAGTTTCAAAGCTTTACCTTTGTAATCCATCGTCTCTTTATAAACTTTATCTTTTTCTTATTGCAATGTAAATAATTATGTGGACTGAGCATGTTCATTATTTGGAATCTTAAGCTTCTTTTTTAATACCTGGATGGTATTGTCTTTTTCTTCCAAAATCTTTTTGGTGGCTTGTGCATTTCCTGGTTCAATTCCCAAGCTTATAACATCTGCCTGTAGCTTCTTAATCTGAATCAGATTTTCTTTATTCTCTACTTTCTCATGTTTCAATTGGACTTCCATTTATCTACAAGGGCTTGCAATTTGTTAATTTTCATAATAGCATGTAATAAATCTGAATAAATAATATCTCCCGTCTACTTGTGAAGTTGTATCTTGTTGGGGACACTAATTTTATCTAACCTTACTTCCATCTCGGATACCTTTTTATCACTAACCATAGTGAACTTCAAGGTGTTCCTCTCCACATCTCGAGTACAAATCAATGATTTCTTTTGATTGACTAGACTTCTAACTCGAGGAAGTAGATTTTTTATTTTCTCTAATGACTACATTTGTTTTTCAGCATAACTTGACACGAACTCTGCTATGGATTTGAAACCTGAGCTGGGTTCTGCACTATCTTCTCCTCCAAAGGAATACTGATGCATTTGTACTGACTTCTTCGGGAACAAAACTATTTTCTTTGAATCCTCTGCAATTATTTCTCTTGAAACTTGATCATCCTGAGAATGTGTTTTCATCTTTTTATATGAATTGTTTTCATCCACATCCATATTCTCAATCTCAGAAAGACTTCTTTTATTTAAAATGCTAGGATTATCAGGTGCTTGAACTGCTGTAATTAACTCATTTCTCCTACTTTCATCAAAACAAGACAAATTGGTTATTTCCTCTAAACCTTCAACAACCTGATGATCGAATGGTTTGTTTTTATTTGATTGCTTCCTTTGAGAAATTATATGATGCAGATCATAATTGATTCTTTGGTCTTTCTGGAAATCCATAATTTCTAATAACTTTTCTACAACCATCAGTGCACTTTTGTTTTTGAAAATAAATGGACCAACTTTAAGAGGAAATTTAATATTAGAAGACTTTTTGAATGCTCCAAAATGCTCCTCTTTTGCACATAATCTCTGCCTCATGAACTCAAGTGCAAAAATTCTTGGAGTCAGAAAAACAGGTAACTCGTATGGTTTCCCAGTGAAACCATACACCCTCAAAACAATAAAATATTTATATAAGAACCAATCTCCTATTCTGTCTTCTGAGGATGACTACAACATGAGTTTCATTTCTTCTAACATCCTTGGTAATACTTCATCAAACAACAATTTGTACATCTCGGACATAATGGTATTTAGAAACTCGAACATATTGATTTGTTTTGGAAGATTTGGAGAGAAAATAGTGGACAAGAATTGTAATTCTGATACATTTGAACACAACAACATGTTCAACAAGTATGACTGATATTTGAAAAACCTGAACTTTGGAAATTCGACTAACTGGACATGGATGACTTCAGCCAAATACTCATCCAGACTGAAATAATGGACTAAATGAGACTCGCGATCAATTGAACTCATTCTCAATAAGAAACCTAAAACAACTTCCTTGATATGAAAATCATCATCTAGACCCAAAATTTGACAGACTAAATACATGACCAACTGCACTTATTTTTGAAAATGTTAACATTATACGGCAGAAAAAGACCCTCTAATTTCTGACCTTCATTGAGAATACTGGACAGAAACCCGCATCTAATTTCGGTTTTACAACTTTTGTACATTTCGAGTAAGACAGACTCATTCACGGACTCACAATTGTCAGGGAAACTATCAGGTAGGTTAAGTATTTCACGAATGGATTTTGCATCAATCTTACAAAGTATTTTGGATGTGGTATGACTCATGATGACTCTTTCAAAAGGTGAATAACTGCTTGCGCACCATTCAACAAATTCTGGAAAAGGTAAAGTTTGCTCAATGGCGAAATAATACGAAAAAGACCTGCAGAAACTCATAACATCATTTCCCTGCAAATTACACTTCCATAACTGCTCCTTAGAGACTGACACATTTCCAACTGATAAAACTGGGTCACATACGTTTCTGTCTCTATCAACAACAAATTCCTCCCTTCCATCCAAAAATCTACTTAAAACTCCTAACCCTTGTTCTCTTTCCATAACGGACAATGACAATAACTCTTTGAACGAAGTTTAAGTGTTTTAAGGCTTACCTGTGACTATGACTGTAGATACGTAAGGTTGACTTTAGAAAGATGTCGGGCTGTCTCCTTCGCTCGTCCGCAACATGCAAATAAAATGATTTTTTAAAACCAAGTCAACTTTACCTTTATATGACGGTCTATGCCGGAGCCTTCCTTAAGCGGTTTTTCCTTAACTACTTTTCTCCACAGAATTCACTTCGAGTCGCCACGTGGAACGCGGTTTACATTTCGCTACCACCTTTCCATTTTAACCATCTCGCAACTTTATCCTCCGGAACTGATAATAACTATCGATGAGTTTTCACTTTTTCTTAAGCCATTGGATCGAAATTGGCTGTACACATTCCGCTAGCCTTTTCTATTTCTTTTAAATGTGCATCTTTATTCAGTGGAGTATTCCTTAGCTGTAGATTTCATTTACTTCATTCCATCACCATTGATCTTCAAACTTCATTAACCATATCCGCTTCTCCTTATGTCTTGCGCATCTTTATCTAGCAGGTCTATTTTAAACCATAGATCTTCCCCTCAATCGCTTTACACCATCGGATCACGTGCCAAATTAACCACTATGCGCAATTTAATAATAGATTCAAACTATTAAACTTAGCCAAGTGCATGTATCTTTTTATTACTCCTCCATCATATTTCTTCCTCAGCTGTTCAAAACTTTAGGTGCTAACAAGACTCAGTTTCACTCAATGCACCAATGGAGACATCAAAGAGGCATTGCCTCTTCAAGTATGCCCTCTTCTTTGGCTTCCAATCAGCATAGTTGAAAGGAGAGAGTAGAGGAACTTTTGAATCCATATTGAATTTGTTGATATGCTCTAGTATATACTCTATGCAACCTGTAAAACAAACTAGGAGAAAATCTTGTAAGCTAGATAAGCTCTTCTTCAGAGAGGGATAGGAGATTGGATGCGCTCCTCAACTCTGTAGAACTTGATAAACCTTGTTTCTCTATAGAAGATGGAAAGGTTGTGCTCCCTGTAGATCTGATACCATGTAGAAATAATATATCAATGCTATGAGAAATGATGCTAATAAGAAGCACATGAAATAGATCTTGCTACTAAGAATGATCGCAAACATACAGAGGAAAAATAGAGAGAAGAAAAGAGACTAAATCACATGAATGAAGAGATGAATATTGGTGTGTATCCTTCCATTGAATAATGATGAATAATAGTGTACATAAATAGTACACCCTCATAGGAAAATCGAATTGTATGGAAACAACTCATAAAGCTAAAAAAGGATGACTTACCAAAATATAGCAAACCCCCATAGGTGGCTAAATCACTTCCCAAATCTATCAAGGAACTCACGAGTTGGAAAAAGCATGAATGAGTTGTCAAGGAGATGGAAAAAACATGCTAATCCTAGAAAATGGAGGATGGGTTGGAAACAAAAGCTGCCAGTTTCCTAGTTGACTAGATTTTATCTTATGCATAGAAAAGCAGAAAAAGAAGAATAAAGCAGAATCTGTTGTAAAGAGCTGTATACTAATTCTGGAAGGCCAAAAGGTGGTCAAGATCAACCCAGAATTAGAAATAAATCATTCCTAGGATATAGATGGCATGTATTGACTTTAAGGTGCAAGTGGATGCTAACTAATTAAGCTAGTGGGTGAATAATTAATCAAATAATGACTAATTATTTTATCCTAAGTTATGAGTGGGTTTAATATATTCCATCAATATTGAAATGGGAAACTTCAGCCTATAGACCCTTAATTTGATTATCCTTCCTTTGTTGAGCTCAACGAAATTCAAATATTTTCACATGGAATGCAAAGATTGGAGTTTCTATGGCCCTCCATGTTGAATGGAATCAAGCAAAAGGGATCAAATATAAAGATGAGAATTAAACAAAATGAATTCCCACTGAGAGAATTCAAAGAGGAATGAACCTTCTCAACTAGAGACACTATGAAACATTGATTTTTCATAATATAAAAAATACTTAACCCAAGACATTGATTCTCATCCAAGGTAGAAGGAAAAGTGAGAAAAGATCTTACCAAGCTACCTGAAGAATAATTCTAGAAAAAAAAGAGACTATTAAGAAAACCAAACCTCTAATATGCAAGAGTGTATCCCTCTACCATTAAGGTGTTCCCTCTATCATTCTTGGAGAAATGAGAGAGGAGTATGGGGAGAGGAGGTTGAGTTATGGCCTATCTCAAATGGATTAATGCATTATGTCAGATTTCCTTCACCTTCAAATGCATGCTAATCCTAATGTTTGGATGAAAACATTTCATAGAAGATAGACAAAAGAAGGGATCCACCCCATTTTGACTCAAAATTTTATGGTTTAACAAGACTCATTTGTTTGTGTTGAATCCCACTAGCACGATTTTTTTGACAGGCCTCATTTTGCGTGGCGACCTAAGTTTGAACTCTGGAAGTTAGATATAAGGAGACACTTAAAATCCATCTATGCTAATGGTTAGTGTGTCCTATGTTGGGTGCGATACTTGATTGATTTTCATGGCTCAAATGACCCTCGATTATGGTTTATTAGACCAAAAGCTAGTCATGCATGTCATAAATAAAGTAGCAAACAAAAAAGAAACACGACTCCTTTGTTTGACATGGATTTCACTAGATGATTGAAGGACCTAAGAACCTATAATAAATTCACAAATTCAAAATCCTAACCAACCCTTGCATTCTTAGAATCATCATGGACATACTTGTGTTTAGAGAAATAGAAGGATTTCACACTTGGTGCAGAATTATCATTGAATAATCTCATATTTCTATAGGTCTTTTAATCTCCTTTGATTTAGGTTATTCAAACCTTTATATATGGCTAATCATTTTAGTTAATTATTAATGTATTCAATTAAATCCCATATTGCATAGTTTAATTAACAATTTTTATCACATACCTAGTGACCACACTATTCCTTCAGGGCCATGTGGTACTCAATAACTTGCCAAAATCACCATTGATATCCAAATTCATTTTTCATTAAATAATTATCAAATTTTACAACGAAGTTAATTATATAGCCACACAAATTAAACATATGCATATACTAAATCATACAGGGAATTCTAGCATGAATGCATTCACACATTGCTAGGAAATCAATGCAATTAAATACGCATATAAAAATGAATCAAACAACATGCATAACATAAATCTATTCATGGAATTTCATACATAGGTGGATACTTATCTTAAAATACTCCAACTTATTGTAGAATAAGGATGTTCCTCCCAATCGTAATCACTATGTTATACCATCTCTCTCTATAACAAAGGCCACCCCCAAGCTAGGGCTATCAATCTATAAGAGGGGAATTCAATTCAAAGCCTTAGCACACCCATATGTGTCGAACCCCTTCCATAGATGTCTCAATCCACTAACACTCCTCCCATGCCATCCTGAACAACCCAATGAATGGGGTACCCTTCTCTGAGTTAATAGTTGTTGGAAAGGGATTAGAGTGCATAGAGTGTGTCTCCACCACCGACAAGAAGGACGTCGACAGAGAGAAGATTCAACCGCAACAAAGGAAGAAACCGATAAGTGTGATAATTTTGGTCAATTTAGTTAGGCGATTTGTCAAGTGGACCATTTTGTAACGACTTAGTAAGCCTATAAATAGAGGTACGATTGTAAGTGTGGAGGGGGGAATAAATCAAGAATCATAGAGAGATGTTATGAGACGATGAATGTATTTTTTCTGGTCTGAGGCTAATCGACCAAGGGATTTTCTGTCTTTTTGTGGTGTATTTTTTATGTTAATGAAATGAAGGATTTGTTGATGACACAATTCTGCTTCTTGTTTGTCTTTTCTGTAAGATGCCTACCCTTTTGAAAATAGTCTGATAATGAATCATGTGAAATATATGATGATGTGATCTATGTGCTTGCTTAGTTAAATATGGATGATGCAAAGCCTTGTAGAAGGTGTTGGTTTACTATATGTCGATGTCTTTGATACGAACTTGAATCACAATGTTAACAAGTCTTTGTCGATCCAAGTGAGTACAAATATAATGATCTGATATGATTGAAACCCTAGATATATGGATATTGTAGTAGATAGTGTGAAATTCCTCTTTCCCCTGTGGAAACTAGGTTCTTGCAGCCCTCCCTCAGACATCTCGGGTGAGACTGCACCTGCTTCACAAGTGTTGCTAGATAAGGTAAAACCTGTCCGAGACGATGTTTAGGGAGTTTGCATCGATGGGTGTTGACAAATCTGCGGAGTGAACCCCTATCGACATGATTGTGTCAACAAATGGTTATGTTGTCGAGACCTTAGTACGAAGAAGAAGAGGACATGTTGTAACATCCAACGAAACTAGAGATCTAGGACTGGTTTAATCAGAAGGCTCAAGGATTTGCAGAAGAAGAAGAACCCTAGATTGACAACAGAAGATTGGTTGGGAAGATATATTTACTCTAATATTCATGAGATATTCTGTGTCAAGTTTTCGATAGTAATGTATGAGTGATTGGTGCAACTTACTTTCTAGAAGAAAATTTTCCAATGAGGCAAACCTGATCAGTGGAACCCAGAACTATTTAGCAGTTGGGAAGGGTAAATATCAAAGCTTCAAGGGATGTCGACGCGTGGATAGACAACATATTGGAAGGATACGTTAGGTAATTCTTTGTCAACATAGTCAAATCCTAAAATGACGCAGAAATAGAATTCTTAAAGGGAGCGAGGGGGGTATTTCTATTTTCATTACAACTGTGGATTAAGATGCTCATCTACAAAAAAGGAATACTAAAAGTGAATTCTGACGAGTAAAGACCTATGTGTGAAGGTTGGGGGTACTGCGAAGGTGAGGTTTTGGATGGAATGATATGGGGTAGATGGATGGAAGTCACGGTGAGATTGTGAAGGAAGACATGGAAGAATGTGGTCTCCTACGAAGTGGGGTGAGGTTCCGGCAAGAGAAGAGGAGAAGGACCGAGGAGAGTCTTGGTGTGACCATAAAAAAAAGGTGGAAAGGTACCATAAGGGACTAAGAGGCCCTACAGTGACAAAGGAAATGACCAGGCTACGACTGATTCTAAGGAAGGGCCAACCCGAAGTGACAACGTACCTATACCTTTGTGCACTGCACCAAACCAAGGAGGAAGAAACACAAGCTCATCACAGGGTTGTCCAGTGTGTCAACATAGTAGTAATAGTAGTGGATCATCAAATACTGGGAGAAGACCAAGAATGGTGGGTGATGACGTTTAACTACCCCTGTTCCAAGGTAATGTGACCAAATATCCCAAACAATATTGGTTCTTATACGAAGCAGTATGGACAGTAAAGAAAGTACAAGACGAAGATATCAAGAAAGAATAGAGATGACCTTCCGAGGTCGGGCATTGGATTGGTACATGAAATTAGTGCAAGTACCAACGAGGCATCCCCAGAAGAACCTAGCACAAATCAGGATTGTACTGATTGAAGAATTTAAGAAGCTAAAATTGGAATCGCAGTATATTACTAAGTTGAAGGAAATAAAGCAATACCCTAATGAATCGATGTGGGATTTTTATTAGGGATTCAAAACTCTGATGGCTAAGGTCAACTTTGGAATGAGTGATGTGAAATATAAGGAATGGTTTATCGTATCTTTGGTAGCACACATCTATATGCCACCGATGCAATAAAAGATCACATCTCAGGAAGAAGCTATGGAAATCACGATGAAACTGGAAGCTTCACCAGTTGGCGAAGCATGAATTGGCATGACCCAGATCCAGTCACAATTGGTGAACCTCACTATTCAGTTGCAAGATATTAAGAAGGGGAAGGAAGTCCATGAAGAAGTATGGTGCATTCGATGCCGGACAAAGCGGCATCATAAGGATCAATGCTCGAACTTCTGTGAATATTTATAAGCTGGAGCCTCAAATCCATTAAGTCAAGGAGGATTTCCATGGTGCCATATTTTTCAAACTAGAGGACATCGGTTCGAGGAATGTGTATACCTTCATAAAGTTGTATCCAAAACAACAAACCTTTTCTGTAACTTTTGTCGATCGATTGGCCATGAAGAAAAGGATTGCAGTGCACATGATCTGCTCCAAGAAAGGACCACGAAAACATATTTTATGAAGGGAGAGGAGAAAAAAATAGAAAAAATACCATAGTATAATAAAATGTAGGATAACCAGCTGCAACTATAACATAATCAACCTCAGTATAACCATCCAAAGCCATAGTATAATCAACTGTAGTATAACCAACCGTAACCGCAGTATAACCAACAACAACCACAGTATACTCAGCCGCAACCTAATCAACATCAACAAGTCAACCAACCACAATATAACCAGCAACCATACTAGCAACAAGGGGGATTCCGAGGAGGATTCCCTATAGGTCGTAATGGAAGCTTTAGTCATGGAGGAGCTATGGGATTTGGCCACAGAATAGTAATGCATTATAATTATGGAGTAGTGGGACATTACCAGAGGAACTTCCTGAATCTACAGTCTTAGTGTACTTATTGCAGTGTCACAGACCACACCATCGAGGAATCCCCACAGTTGATTGCGAAGTGGAAAGAAAATAATGCGTTGCAACTGCAACATAACTAGAATACAACTCAGAACCAAGGTTTGGGGCCAAATGTAGGGAATATCTCGGCTGGACCAAGAACTCGACCAACGCACGTCGGAGTAGTAACCCAAGGAAGAGCTACGACAAGAGTTGATGAACCACTAGAAAATATCTGGCCAACACCTCAAAAGAAGGTACAATTTGATGTAAACACTGAGAAATAAACCTTCCTTGATACAAGAGATGTGTTGACTAGGAACACAGGAAAGTTACCTATCTATGAAATGCCACCCGTCTTCGATTCGACAAAGTTACAAGGATTGTCAAGAAAGGTTAGTACTTTGAAAAATTTTCTCGAGAGTTGTCTGGCATTAACAAAAGATCTTGATGCATTGGAAGAAATAGAAAAATTCTTATATCAATAGGAAGAAGGGTGACAGGACCACCTAGTAAATTCATTAGATAAGAAGAATACAGGAAGGGAAATGAGGATGAATTTCCAAATAGGTGACTATGATGTGGATTCAGTCATCTTGGATCTGGGATTGTATGTAAATATCCTAACAAAGAAAACATGGGAAATGATGGGGAAACTATAGTTAGTTTGGTCCCTCGTAAAGCCGCAACTAGAAAATCAGGCCAAGGTGTCACCAATTGGTAGATTACCTCATCTACCCATCAAAGTGGAAGGACTGAAGACATACATAGACTTTGATTTTATTGAGATAGTCTACGAGATCAGCTTGTACCCTGCACTGTTGGGAATTGGTTGAGAGAATGAAAGCTTGGAGGTTATTAATCTCACAAAAAAGGTAATGACCTTCAAAATAGTGACATACAGATCATTGCTCTGATGGATACCCTCGAAGGACAAAGATATGTTGAACCAATAAAAGATGAAGTTGCAGGAGGGTGGGATAATTCCTATAATATTTCTGAAGACTACATCAATCCTAATGTGGATGGAGAGCTGGGATGGAGAAGTACTAGCTCTGCATCATCGGATTCTGATGATGTACTAGAGAACTGACATAACCATTTATATGGAGTATCGATCAATAAATGTGCACGAGTCACTCAATCACTAAGGTGGGTGAGACATAAGTCATCAACTTGCTGACATACAAAGGACTACCTAACTTTCCATTTTTATTAGTACATTCGAAGACAGAGTATTAGAGTCATAACTCTTATTGGCATTGGAAGAAGCACTGAAGGCTACTCAACCAAGATGGTGGGGTACGCACAAGGACTCGATAGGATACTGGAAAGTATGTTGATTACTAATTGAAGTTTGAATTAGAGAAGACACACACTACCAAGGAAAGAAATATGATGGAAGGAATGATGTCAGAGATCATCTGGTCACATGCCAAACCACATGGGAACTCAGGTTGAAGGAAGAGTGGTTCCATACATTTGTTCATATGTTGGAAAAATACCACGAAAGTCGTATGTTTCTACAAAGTTGTGAAGGGAAACTACAACATGGGAAGAACTGGCTGTCGGCTTTAGTCACACTTTCAATTTTACGAATGAAAATCATGTCATCCATATTTTGTTGTAGGACCTCCGTGGCAAAGTATTGGAGATAGTTCCTACTGAGTTACTGACATAAACACAATGTTTTATACCAAAATCCTGTCACCATCATGTGATAAGACATTTGACATACCTACTTGCCCTGAATCCCAGCTTCTGGAGTGGAGACTAAATGGTTTTTCATCAATCTATCATACAAATTCCCAGCACCATGCATGCCCCTTTATCCAGGAGTGGTACCCCTGCTCGCATCGCCTTTCATCGGTTGTCCACAAGCGGTGCCACCGCCCATTTCCCTTCGTCCATAGGCGGTTATTACCAGAATCGCTCTTTCATATAAGGAGAAGCGTGGTACCCTGGGTAAAAAGGGAAAAAGAGAAGTTTCTGTTAGAATAATCAAACCCATAGTATTACCCACTTAGACATTAATTCATTTATTTTTGTCTTATTTTCCTAGTTCATGAGTCCCACCATGTTCAAGTTGCTAATTGCCTATCCATAGAGGTCAAACTTGCCATCTTTGACTCATGTAGCGCTTGGGAAAGCCTTAGGAATCAAATTTGCTTTATTCCTGGCCTCCTAGGCGCCCTTCTGCTTTTTCTTCTTTGTTGACTGCTTTTTCAGTTTTTAAAGCACATAAGGAAAGCAAGACTAGGTGAGGTGAACCTATTTTATTCCCCTTTCATCCTCCACTCTTTCCTC
>LPNX011010243.1:193727-218284 GCA_001517045.1 Pseudotsuga menziesii
GCAAAGACGGATTCAATTAGGCTAGCTCTAGCCATTGCAGCATCAAGGCAATGGGAGGTACATCATATGAATGTAAAATGTGCCTTTCTGAATGGTGATCTCACTGAGGAGATATATATGCAGCAGCCCCAAGGTTTTTCTACTGACCATTGTCTTGTGTGCAGGTTGAGAAAGTCATTGTATGGGCTAAAGCAAGCCCCCAGGGCTTCGTATGCCAAGATAGATAGCTTCTTGCTATCTCTGAATTTTGTTCGGTGCAAATCAGATTTGAATGTCTATATGAAGGTAATTAATGGTTCATTAATGATCATTGTGTTATATGTTGATGACCTCCTCATTACAGGAAGCTCACAGGCTGCTATTTCTTCCCTAAAAGGAGCTATGAACCAAGCCTTCTCCATGACAGATTTGGGGCTCTTAAGTCAATTTCTGGGGCTTGAGATTGCTCAAACCAAAGCTGGAATCAAGGTGCACCAGTCCAAATATGCCTTGGATTTGCTGATCAAATTCAGAATGCAAGATTGCAAAGCAAGCAAAACTCCTTTCCTTTCAGGAGTGAAGCTAGAGGAAGATGATTCTCCACCGATGGTAAACAACACTTTGTATAGATAGTTGATTGGATGTTTATTGTATTTGACACATGCTCGACCTGATATTTGGTATGTAGTCAGTGTTGCTTCTAGATTCATGGATCAGCCCCATGAGATCCATTGGAAAGCAGCCAAGAGGATCCTTAGCTTTGTTCAGGGAACAAGGACACATGGGATTTTCTATAAAGACAATTCTGACCTTGAGTTAATTGGTTTTACTGACAGTGATTGGGAAGGTGATAGCACAGATAGGAAGTCCACTTCAGGTTATGTGTTCATGCTTGCAGAAGGGCCAATTAGCTAGTCAAGCAAGAAACAGAGTGCCATTGCACTCTCATCTATAGAAGCTGAGTACAGAGGAGTTGTCAATGCAGCAACTCAGTGTTTATGGTTGCAGGGTTTACTTGGAGAGTGTGGTTTTGAACCTGAGTACTCAACTACCATCTACTGTGATAACCAGAGTACCATTTGAATCTTCAAAGATCCAGTTCAGAAGCAGAGAACCAACACATTGAGATTCACATGCACTACATTAGAGAGCTTGTGCATGATGGCACCATTCACCTACTCTTCTGTTCATCTTCAGAACAAGTAGCTGATATCTTCACCAAAGCATTTTGTGAGAATACCTTCAGCAATCTCAAATCACTGCTGGGGATTGCTGATCATGCTGTCAAAGCATGAGTGGAGACAAGATTCTACAATTTTTTTTTACAGTCCATGTTTAAGGGAGGATTTTCCCAAGTTGGTTTTGCCTCTTTCCTTGGTTCATATGGACTTGCAGTATGTAAAAGGGTGACTAAGCCTTGTTGATAGGCCCTACATTTTTGATTTATTACTCATAAATTCAGGCTTAAGGGGGGGTGTTAGAATAATCAAACCCATAGTATTACCCACTTAGACATTAATTCATTTATTTTTGTCTTATTTGCCTAGTTCATGAGTCCCACCATGTTCAAGCTGCTAATTGCCTATCCATAGAGGTCAAACTTGCCATCTTTGACTCATGTAGCACTTGGGAAAGACTTAGGAATCAAATCTAATTTATTCCTGGCCTCCTAGGTGCCCTTCTGCTTTTTCTGCTTTGTTGACTGCTTTTTCAGTTTTTAAAGCACATAAGGAAAGCAAGACTAGGTGAGGTGAACCTGTTTTATTCCCCTTTCATCCTCCACTCTTTCCTCCATGCAAAAGCATGTATGAGATGCCATTTCACTACTCATTAGCTTTCCCATGTGCCCTTGCCAATTCGTGAGCCTCATGACATATTTGGGATCAACTTTTTACACCTATGGGGGATTTGCCTATTTTGGGTAAGCCTGCTTTATGCTAGATTTGGATGCTTCCTCATGCATTCAATTTCTTCATGTATTCTATTTATTCAGTAGCCTATGATATTACAGGGTTGGCTATTTTACATTGAGTTAATATAATTTTGTGTTACAACTCCATTTTCAGTCTCCATTGTTGACAATTTTGCATGATCAATTGTAATTTGTTGTGAGTGAAATTAATCTATTGCTGGTCAGAATTTATATAGTTTCTTGAGGCTTCTAGATGATAAGGCTCATGTACTACCTTATCCCTACTGTTGTGGGTTGGTTGAGCTCGAGATCCCTCATCCTAGGATCTTAGAGGCCACCTCACCCACTAATTTCTCAACCATCTCTATCCATTAAAGCCCTATAAATATGAGCTCATATCCATGGTTGAGGAGAGAACATTGAAGGTATTGTTATGCTGTTGGATTGATTCTTGGCCCAAGATCATTTGGAGAGAGCATAGAGAGCTAGAGTCGGAGCTTTGGGGATGAAGAGCTGGTTTCATGGAGATGCATGTCAACACTAAGGCTTGGTTGTAAACTTCTTCATATTTCTAATGCAAGTTGATTTCTATCCCACATATGATGTTGTTGTTGTGATTTTGCATATATATGTTGCTAGATTCCTTAGTCACTAGATATATTAGTAGATCATATTCTGGTTGCTTTGATTTGTTTCGTGTTGAGCTTTTTTGTAGGTACACAGGTGAACTGTCAAAGCCTTGTATTCCAGATATCTACAGCGTCTAGGGAGAGTCTTCAACCTCTGTCCCCTATTTGTTCTGGATTTGAACCATTCATACCAGAGGAACACCTTGCTATCCGCAGGAGGTGAAATATTCCAGCTAACAAATCTGGAGACTCCGCTGGGGAGTAGAGTATTCAGTTGTTCTGATCTTCCTTAGTATGCAACTCTTGTCCGAATCCATGCTCCATTTTATTCAACTCTTTTTAGTGATATCTACTTTCTGATTTGTATTATTTGGGTTTGAAATTTCTAGATCTGTTCATATCTGAGTCATTTCAGTCTTTTATGCTCTGTTACCACATTCAATTCGACAGTATTTGCCTTGATATAGTCTTTTCTGATTTGATCCATCGTTCTTTTTTTTTGTTTTGGACATCTATAGGGAACCGCGCCCATGCTATGTACGAGGAGCGGTGCCACCACCTGAACATAGTGAGCAGTAAGTGGTGCCACCACCTGTATCTAGTTTGCAAGGAGCGGTGTTGTCTTGGAAATGCTCTGTCAACACCTACGAAATGTGGTGCTAGGTAGGCATTAGTCCAAAAATATTTTTCCTAATTTTTCTTTGTAAAAATTTGGAATTTTGATTGCTTTTAGTTCTGTTATCAGAATTGTGTTATTGAATCTGATGTGTGTGGCTTGCTGCTTTGATGGTTTAAGATTGATTTGAGTGGAATTTCAAAATTTTATTTATTCTTTTGTATTGTTCATCCGTTTCTTGCTTGTTGGTTGTGCTTAAAGAAGGATTTCTTGTTTTTGAAAGTTAGGGTGCTCATTGAAGTCTCTTTTCATTGCATATACTGAAAGAAGAACACTAGATTAGCTTCTAGATTTCATTTCTTGCTTGCATAGTAAACTTCTTTTTCTTTCCTTCAAAAAAGAAAAGTTTTTCTTGAGATTAGGACATCATATTTAAGCATTGGATTTGGGTTTTCTTATTGGCTTTGCAAGCTTTCAGGACCTTTATGATCTTTCGTCTCTCATGCATATAGGACTATCTCGATCAAAATAAAAAAAATGGTAGTTTTAAGTTAGATTTGCTTATGTTTTTGAGAAATTTGAAAAGTTAGAGTGCTTTGGAATATAGGTGTGCTTGGTGTTGTTCTGTTAGGAAAAGAGATTCTCACCTTTCTCATTTGCTTTTGAAAAGAAGAATTTGGTTTGTAAAAGTGTTTGCTTGTCTTTGATTTGACGTTCATGACTGTTGATTGGAATGGTTTTTGGTTTTGAAACAAAAAGAAAAACACTCTCTTCCCTCCCGTAAGTAGGCATACTGAACAGTAAAGTGAACATTTGCATAAGCATATTGCATGGTTTTACTTTTCTATCAAAACATCATGCATTCACCTAACCATACAAGTTAAAAATAAAGGTAGTTGTAGGTTAAAATTTATGTAGTAACTTGAGTGATAGGTTAGAGACATGTTCGAGTGTCGTAAAATGTAGGAGCTGTTGTTATTTGTCAGCATTACATTCTGGGACTCATGCAGTTCTTCCGCGTACCATCGGTATATCGAATGACCTTTCACGTACCCTTGAGGTATATAGAAAGTTACTTCACGTACTTGATTGTATATCAGAAGGACCCTTGTGTATGGTTATGCATTAGACAGCAGTACTACTGATTCGATCTCCCACATACCTTGAGTATATTAGGAGACCCCACTAGGGTACCTTATCTATCTGAGAAAAGCCCTTTGGCTGTCTTGTTTGGAGCCATACACCGAAAACAACATTTCGGGAGATTACTACGCACGTACCCTTGAGGTATATCGTGAGTGGCACCTTCTTGACAATCCTAGTGAGAGACCTGACTTTTGAACTCCTCCTATCATTTTAAGTCTGCATGTTTTGACCTATAGTTTGAGTAGGGAAGTCTTTTGGTGTGTTTTTTATTATTATATATTTTCAGACCCTAGGTTAGATAGGAATTGTACAAACTGTCTGAGTTAACATATTTTAGAAGAGTAAGGGGCTTGCCACCTGATTTTATTCCTATTTCAGGAGAAAATCCAATGGAAGCTATTGACCAAGGAGCTGCTACCACCTCCCAAGTCGGAGATATTGTGGTGGTGGAAAGTGGAGTACCATATTCTTCACACTCGCCTCCCCTGGTCCAACAACCTTCTTGGGGAAATTCATCATTCCATTCTCCCTTGGAAGGTCATGTTGATGATGCAACCCATCTAGACTTTGGTCCTAATGCTCCTTTTTGGCAGACACCTATCGGACAGGCCATTGCCTCATTTGGCACCCGTGTAAGTTCTCCTGATGATGAAGAAGAATGCAAGCAATACTGTGCTACTATTCTCCATGCACAGGAGGTAGAAAATAAGATTGATAACCTATTAGGCTCTACACCAGTACATTCCACATCTCTTCCTATGGGATATCATTCACTAGCTGATTCAATGAGACCCATTGAACCGATTATAGATCGTCCATTAACAACCAACAACCTAGGTCAAATTTCACCCCTCTCACCTCTCATGTTATGTCTGTTCCAAATCCTCCTAGGTCTTTTGCATTTATGGCCGAACCTTCAATTCATGTTTCATCAATACCTTCTAATGGTGGGGGTCAACCCCGGCACGACCTACGTTATCTGATACCAGAGTTGTACCTTGTCAAGGGCAGACCTCTAACATAAAAACATCTACACTTTTTGTCCCTCCCACCCACACTAATGTGGTAAATCCCCTATCTAGTTCAGGTCATCCCTTGGGGGCACAGCCTGTTACCATTTAGTCTTCTAGTGGTTATGGTTATCAAATACCTATAGGTAATCATCCATCTAATTCTACAAGAATGCCTTATATTGGAATTCCATACCCTAGTAACACTTTTACGCCATGGGGGAAACCCAATTGGTCTTACATGCTAGCCATGGGAGGGATACCTATACATACCACGGGAGGTGAGGGAGGACCACCTTATGGAGGTCCTCCCCCTATGGGACCTCATGGTCCCGGAGGATCTGGCAACTTTCCTCCTTATGGTCTTGGGGGTCCTAGTGGTCCTGGTGGCTTTCCTCCTTATGGCTCTGGAGGGTCTGGTGGCCCTCCACCTAGTGGTTCCAGTGGCTCTGGAGGTTTACCACCTCTTGGAGGCTTCAGAGGGCCTACTGAGTCTGCCTCTTGGTGGTCCTGGTGGCTCTGGTGGTCCTCCTCCTGGAGGCCCTGGTGGTCCTAGAAGTCCTAATTCTGGAAATCAACCCCCCATGGGCAGATCCTCTAGTGTTTCTTCCTCACAGTAACCTGTTTATCAATCTACCTATGGCCCTACTAGTAATTATATGCCATATCAATATTACCAGTGTGTGCAACCAAATAGACAGTTACCTTTCCTAGCAACTTTGGACTTGCATGATTTGTCCAAGTTGATTAATGATCCCATTCGACACAATCCCTCGTGGCCTCCCATTTCGGTAAAGTTACCATCGGATATTCCAAAATCTGATAGGAAGTAGGGTGAATATCTGCGGAACCATGATATGAATTTTCATTTGTGCTGTTCCTCGAACTCCCTCATGGATGATTTTGTTTGGTTACAACTCTTTCAGCGAACTTTGAATGGTACGGCCGAGGAGTGGTACATTGAACTCCCACAACATTCGTTTGTGGATTTTGGCTCGTTGGAAACCATATTTCCTACACACTTTCAACTCCCTATCTGTTATGAAACGAGCACTGAACTTTTAACTTCTCTGTGAAAGAACACCTCCACCCACATTTCTAATCATATTCATGAGTGGAGAAGGCGGAGAAGGCTTATTAAGGCCCCTATTCTAGATCAATTGTTAGCTGATTGGTTCACTAAGTCCTTGTTTCCTCCTATTGCCCAAGATGTGGCCACAGGCTGTGCCGTTACTGAAGAGCAGGCTATTAGTCGGGCTCAGTACCTAGACTTGGTCTATTCCTAGTCCGGGACTCTTTAGGACCTGATTCCTCAAGCTCCTCGCCCGAGCACTGACCCTGCCAAGGCACCAACAGAGGTACCTATTGATGGTATTGTTGGTTCAATCCAGTCCCCATACATAGTGAAACCTTCCAAGAAAACCCAAAACACTACTCCTTCGACTCCCAAGGTTTCTACCGAGGTCAATTCTATTCAAAGTACTCAAACCTCGGGTAATAAAAAGAAAGGTAAAAATCGAAATAAAAAACCTGGAAACCAATAGGAGACCCCACGATAAACCAATAATGACAATGACAAAGGGAAAAGGAAGGCTAAATATCCTTGTCTGTTATGTGGTGGTGACCATTTTCAAAGGAGTGTCCCTGTCAGGATGAAATCTCCCAGTTTCAGAAGTCTAATCCCGCACCTACAGTACTTACGGATCCCTTTCCCTCTCAACAACAACTAGTAGACCACATGTCTAACCAGGTTAACTCTAGTTCATTAGAGGAAATTCGTATGATGTCCTCAGATACCATCCATCTGCAAACTCGAAGCCAGAATTATGATAAACCCGTAGATAAAAAAGAAGATCAATCTTCTTCAGGGAAAGCTCCCTCTACTAGTTCTCTGGATTCCTCATCTATTGTTCCCTTGTCTATCGAGAATCCTACTCTTGACATGATTTTGTGCCCACCAAAGAGTACTCTTCAGAAGGCTATCTTTAATCCCAGTGCCCGAGCTGCTCAATTCTATAATGTAGTTGAAGATCTCACTCAGGCACCTTGTGCGATGTCTACCCTAGAAGTACTCCAAGGTTGCCCCACAAAGCGCAAGAACTTGTTGACAGCTTTAGGAGCTTTAGACCCAGATAACACTGACTTGATTCACTTCAATGTTAAGAACTATAAACCTAGATTACTGCATAAACTCACTTTTCAGATAATTACAAAAGTAGTGGGAAAGAAATTCTTTCAAACGGTACTAGATGAAGGATCTTCGACCTCGGTGTTATCTCTGACTTGTTGCAAAGCTCTTGGCTCTCCCAAGCTTGTTACATCACCGACAACCCTTAAATCCTTTGATGGATAGGGTTTCCAACCCCATGGTCTCATATCACCCCTTGCGGTTGAGCTGGGAGGAAAACCGTTTCCATCCAAGTAGAAGTGGTGGATGCCCCTTTGGAGTATAACCTCATTTTAGGAAGGAATTGGTTCTATGCCATGACTGTTGTTGCTTCAACAGTATTTCAAACGGTCCAATTCCCGCATCTTGGGAGAATTGTTACCATTGATTAGCTTGATTTTTGTATGCTAGATCTTACTACTTCCATGGCTAATAACATCCCCATGTTAGGTCAGTCCCCTCCTCCTTACTTGTCGATTGGGGTAGGTATGCTGAAGGATTCATCCCTTGTGGGGATTTTTCCGTCTACTCCTCCTAGCATGAATACCGCGGCAGTACGTATGATCACCTCATTTGATTTTGAGCCCAAGGGCAAAAATGTTGTTGAGTCCACCTCGTTGAGCCCGCACGAAGCTATGTATGACACCATTCAAACTTGTTTCGATGATCACACTGATGACCTTCATTTAGTGGTTTCGGATCCTTACCATTTACCGTACTGGCTAGAACCTTCTCTTCCGATTCTAGATTATCTCTCCGAGAATTTTCCTTCCAACAAGTCCATTATAGAGATCATGAATACAGATGAGCCCATTTGGGAGGATCACCATCATAGATCCATGTTCCTCCCCAATACCAGTTCGGGCAGCCATGATTTTGCATCCTTGTTTCCTACTGATATTGTCAACGTTCCGCAAAGTCCTATATTGTTGCAAGACACAGATTCTAAAGGAAACCTTTGCAACATTACTCAAACAAACCCAATTGACACATCAGGAAATCCTGATGTTATTGAGCATGTTCATGTTGGGAAGAATTGCTCCATAGATGAATCTAAAGCATATAAGGCACTTTTTAAGGAATTATGTGATATTTTTTCCTAGTCTTATGAAGAGATGCTAGGGATTGACCCTTCCATTATGTTCCATGAGATTAAAACTTATCCCATGGCTAAACCTGACAGGAAGAAACTTAGGCAAGTCCATCCTAGGAAGGCCGCAGCTATTAAAGCTAAGATTGAGAAACTTTTGAAAGTCGGTTTTATTTATCCTGTACCTCTAACGGAATGGGTATTGAACGTTGTCCCTGTCAATAAAAATCAGGGAACCATTAGATTCTGCATCGACTTTAGGGATTTAAATAAAGCTTGTCCCAAGGACAACTTTCCTACCTTGCATATCGATCAGATTATTGACAACTATGCTGGAAGTGTCATCTTTTCATTCATGGATGGCTTCTTCGACTACAATTAGATTGAGATATTTCCCTCTGATCAGCATAAGATGGAATTCATTTCCCATGGGGAACCTTTTCATATAAGAAGTTACCTTTCAGCTTGAAAAATGTTGGAGCCACATTCTAGTGTGCGATGTCCTATGAATTTCACGACGTTAAACATATTGTTGAACTGTACCTTGATGACCTCCCTGCTCATTCACAGCGACGGGAGGACCATCCTGGTCATCTTAGAGACATATTCTTGAGATGTTGTCATTATAATATACAACTCAATCCGCATAAATGTGTTTTTTGCATTGAGACGAGACGTCTGCTTGGCTTTGTGGTATCCAAATATGGCATTCAGATGGATCCTTTGAATATTGCTTCTATCATTAATCTACCAGCCCCAACCAACATCCTTGAACTCCAAAGTTTACAGGCGAAGGCAAAATTTCTCCACCATTTTGTGTGCAATTTCACTGAGAAAACGCACGGTTATATGTGTATCCTCAAGAAGAACACTCATTCTTTTGGGATGACCAAGCCCAACGTGCCTTTGATAATATTAAGCACGCTCTGACTCATTGACCTGTGACACACCCCCCGGATTATTCAAAGGAATTTCTCTTGTATATTTCTGCCTCCGCTACTACCATTGCCATAATTTTAGTGCAGGACAATCTCCACGGTCAGGAGCATGTGATTTATTACACCAGTAAGAATCTTATTGATTCTAAAACCCGTTATTCACATGTGGAGAATCTAGGTTTGGCCACAGTCATTGCTGTGCAAAAATTTTGTCACTACATTCTGCTTGACACTACCACCATATTGGCAGACTAGAACCCGATGTACTACATTATAACTCATCAGGTACTCAGGGGCAAGTACTCCCATTGGATTGTCATCCTTCAGGAGTTCGATCTTGAGTTTTCCAAGGCTACATCAAAGAAATCCTTGGTTTTTGCTGAGCTTATGTGTGGCCTTCCCTATGCTACCACAGAATCTGAGCCCAACGATTCATTTCCAGATGAATTCCTGCTCCTAATTAGCACTATTGATCCTTGGTATGGAGATTTGTTGATTTATCTCCAAACCCAGTGTTTTCAGCCGCATCTATCTCGTGATGATCATCGTCGCATCCGTCACCATGCGAAGTACTATCTTATCTTAAATGATACCTTGTATAGACGTGGGATTGATTCCATTCTTCGGCGATGCCTCACTCATGAGGAGGCTAAACACGTGCTGAATGATTGCCAAACTGGAGCAAGTGGCGGTAATTTATCTGGGATGGCTAGAGCCCAGAAAATCCTTTGCACTAGCTATTTATGGCCTTCTATCTTCAAAGAATGTCATGATATTGTTAAGAAATTCCCACCTTGCCAACATTTTTATCCCAAAAGGCGTACCCATTCTGCTCTACTTCACCGTGTCATTGCCATTGGCCCTTTTTCGAAATGGGGGATTGACTTCATGCATTGTAAGCCTACCTCATCTGGGGGGCATGGTTACATCATCGTAGCCGTGGATTATTTCACAAAATGGGCTGAGGACATGCCTACATATGCAGAAGATGGTAAGACTGCTGCTCTCTTCTTGTTCAATCATATCATAGCTAGATTTGGAGTTCCTCCGTCCATCGTCACTGATCACGGATCTCATTTCTGTAATCAAATGATGGAGGATATGAGTTCCAAGCTAGGTTTTCACCATGAAAACTCTATGCTGTATTATCCGTAAGCTGATGGTCAGATAGAGGCCATTAACAAGGTTTTGAAAACTATGCTTTGTCGGATGGTTGGAGATCATAAATCCAATTGGCATCTCATTATTTTTTCCGCTCTTTGGGCTTATCGAACTTCTATGAAAATAGCTACTGGTTTCACGCCATTCCAGCTTGTCTATGGACTTGAAGCTGTCTTGTCGATCCAATGTCAGATTTCATCTTTACAACTTGCCGTCGAACTTCTCCCAGACACTTCCATAGAGGAAGCGAGATTTTTGTACTTAAATAACTTTGATGAGACTCGTAGAAATGTTTCCTTGGCTAATGAGGCACATAAGAAATGCATTAAGGAGCAGTATGATAAATCTGTCCAGCCTTGTGTTTTCAACGAGGGTGACCTAGTGTTGACTTATGACCAAAGATATGACAAGCTAGGGAAGGGTAAGTTCGAGTCCATGTGGTATGGACCTTTCGTTATTTCCAAGGTGTTAGAGAAAGGAGCCTATGAGTTAGTTTATTATGATGGAATCCCTTTGGGGCAACCTCGCAATGGGTTGTACCTGAAAAGGTACTATGCCTAGGTTTTCTTGGATGGTATCTTGTATATATGTATATTGATTGACTTTCAGTGTGCTTTCAGTATTTTCAAGATGGTTTTGAGTTTTAGTGTACGCATCTGTTTATACCATGTTTTGGTCATGCAGATGGCTTTCTACGGCTTCACTGATGGTGCTTGCCGCCACACCTTGAATCTAGCCTCGGCTACTTGGGTTCTCTATTCCCCAGCTGAAGATTTGGTTAGTTCAGGAGTGGTTTGTTTAGGTCCCGCTACTAATAACATCGTCGAATATGAAGCAGTCATCGGTCTTCTGACTGAAGCTGCCTCCCAGGATGTCCGTGATCTAGTAGTTTTGATGGACTCTTAGCTCATGGTTTGTCACTTAAATCATGTCTACACCATTAGGAACCCGGTGCTCCTCTGCCTCTTTTGGAGGGTACGTTTGTTAGAAAGATCATTTGGAACCATTACCTATAGGCATATCACTTAGGAACATAATGTAGTTTCTAATTCATTGGCTAATTACATCCTAGATTGGCATATTTCCCATTCATGACATTAAATCAAACATGGTATATTGTAAATAAACATTTAAAGACACATAGAACTCATAGAAAATGCATTTATCCATTTGAGACATATAAACACCGTGTAAAAGTCTGTATATATATATACAAAAAAGTTTTACAAAAGTAGGCCCCGAGACCTCATCTGAAGCACGTAGGATTTCAGGAAAAATCATCATACAAAAAATCCTGAAGCTATCAGCTTTCAGTACACATGTCTCATCCACTAATGGTGCTCATTATAGCACATCACTACTCGAGCCACCCTACGTAGTAGCCTACTAAATCAGCCTGGTACTCTCGCCGTAGATCTCTGATATCGAGTCGGGAGGTCATCTATATCAGCATCTGGGATGTCCAGAGTCAACCTCTCTAGGTTCTCCTCCAGCTCCCCGATGACATCATCACCCTGTGGCACAAAGCAAGCTCCAACTCACCTGTCTAATGGAGATGCTCCTCCAGGCCTCATCACTTATCATAAAAAATATAAAACATAAAAAAAATTCCATTGTTAGGGTTTCTTGCTTCTTACCAATGTCACCCCACTGCCCTCCACGTGGGAGTGGTAGGTCAGGATCACCTATAAAATCTGTGCCTACATAGGCATAGTCCTCGACCATGAGCAGCTGATCCCGCAACCATCTAAAGAACAGATCATCGAACTTCACTTTGCCCCTACTCGCTCCTATGCGAGCCATGACCTGGACCCACCTCAGCATATGGGGGTCCTGTGCTCTCAGACTCTGGAAAGTCACTTGGGGCCTCATCTATGGGACCCGCTCAAAGAATAAGCAAGCTAATATGGAACCAAAGCTGAACTACTTCAGCTCTCCCTGTCAACATTTAGTCAGTTGATCCTTGAAGATTGGAAGCAATGCTTCTGCCCAGTTTAACAACGCAGGTGCCATATCCTCTAGGGCATACATCATATGTGCCCTGGAAGCCTGATGCACACCCCGGCTCCCTGCCACCCTCTGTATGGTGAACAGGACAATCCGTAGAGCCCTGTCTGTCACTGCCCTGATGGGGATTTTCTTCCCCAATGTACCTGTACCTGGTACATAGTGTCGATCTATGAGCTCTCTGGTGGTAATTTCCCCACCACAGGAACCTGTCAATGAGATGGGGGTACCCCGTCTCGATAGGCCAGTCAGGAAGTAGATATCCTCTACCTCCACTGTAAGTATGTGTGCTCCCACCTCGAAATACTGCAGTTCTGGATTCCACATTCTCAGTATGTGTTCCAGTAATATCTCTTGGGACACCATGCTTAGTGTCTGGAAGAAATTTAAGAGCCCACGGTCCCGGAGTGTGGAAATGCAAACCTCATTCCTTTCAACAGCAGCATCCTCGTTATCATGTGTTCTTTCCTTCCATATCACCATATTTTGGACACCTAGACTTGCCAAAAACAACAATGTGATGCATTAATATCATCCTTGAGTCATTGCAAATCAAAAGAATGAATAAATTTTGCCCATATCATTTGTTTAACTTCTCCATGGCCGACACCACCTATGCCCCGCTGGAGATACGCGGTGGCACCGCTTGTCCGCCGTGTTCTTGGCACGATTCTTGGGTGGTACCGCGTATCCCGTAAGGGGTAGCCATGGTGCCCGCATATTTTATTTTAGGGCTTTCCAAATAGGCCCAAAACCCACCAAATCCCAAAATAGAAGCTATGAAATGAAAGATAAGGGTCTTAGCTGCTACCTGCAACTAACGAGACTGAAAACGGACAGTGGAAACTCCCGGTATCAGTTGTGGAAGATCTGGCTAGAAAATTCTCCAAGTGCTCTCTGCTAGAGGTAAATAGTGAAATGTTTGATTTTTTTACTATTTACTTGCCTTATATAGACATTTTTTGGGTCCGACCTACTATAGTTTTGATATTACATCATGTTCTAGTCAAAATCTATTTGTCATAATCCCTTAATGTTGATTTTGAATGCATTTAACACTTGTTTATGATTCATCTGGAGGTTGACTTTAGTAAGAAGCTTTGGAAATTTTGTTTATGGATTTTTCATACTTTCACAAAATGGAAAAGGTCATCGAGCATTTATTACGACACTTTGTCACACTGGTTAAAATCTAGTATCAAAGTTCTGAGTCTAGTTCAAGTTTCTTTCCAAGCTTGTAAAATACGACATTGTGTAAAGAAGCGTCATGGAGTTCTCTTTTCACCTCTTTTTCAGGCTCCTTAAACACAAAAAAGTCGTTGAGTCCATTTCCAATTCTTTCCAGGCTTGTAAAACATTACGTTGCATAAAGGATCCTCATGGAGTTCTCTTTAAACCCTTTTCAGGCTCCCCAAATACGAAAAGATTGTCGAGCGATCTTGTCTTCTTCACGCTCGTTAAATTATTTGAAGAGTCATTCGTCCGACGGTAGGTTGTCTCTTTCTCGGTTCGGATAGGACTATTTATGAGAAAGGAACACTCTAGCCAATTATGACTGGAAGAGTTCTCTAAGGCATGATTTTACACTTTTTTTGGGCCTTAGAGAGTAAATCATATGAAAAAAGACCCCCATGGAGTTTTCTTCTGTATTCATTCAGACTCTCTAAACATGAAAAATACTAAGTTTTGTTTCAGTGGACTCGTTAAATTAAACATTAAGAGACCCATTTTGGGAACGAACCCCTCCTCTCTCAGGTTCGTAAAATATATGAGACTGGACTTGTCTTTTGACAAGCTATATCGAGTTTTTGATTACCCTCTTTGAACTCGTAAAATCAAAAAGAGGCACTTATCGATCATGATGGGGAAAATGGGAAGGGAATCATTTTGTAAATAATGGTAGTTGTTTGCATTAACTTTGAACATGGCACTTGTTTGCACAATCATGTCAGTTAATTGGGTATTCAGCTGATCTCCATGACAATCCACTTTCATGAGTCATGTCAATCCTTTGAGTCTTTCAAAATAATGCATTATCCACTGTCGCATTGTGTATCTGTCTTGTCTAGTCATGCTGCCAAGTCATTTTGTTGTGCCGCCCAATGTTCAAAGGGGATCTGAAGAATTTTTACCTCTACAGTCTACATAGTCTTTGTGTCAGTATCTTTGAGTTAGTCATATGGTTACTACAGTCACATCATTCCATAACTATGTTTTGAGTTTTGTGTCGTCGATGTGGGACTCATCATGGCCCTCCTTCAACGAGACTATTCCTGTCGACATCAGCTCATCATACGGGAAATAGTCTTAGAAACAATATTTAGTACCTTGAGATCTGTATGCCTTAATGATGGATTCTCTCGTTCTCGACATAGGTTCACATCATTGACCTTTGATCGATAGAATCGACTGGGTGTTCGACATCAAGACATTTATTCACACTCAGTAGATTGTACTAGGGTACCTTGGGAATCATTGACATTAATGGTGATCTCCATCACACTTGTTAATGGTTCACATAATTGGTTGGTAATCAAGTGGTTTCTACCATGTTTGGCTTCAGATCATTGTAATCACATGGATAGAATCGTACTTTGTGGAAGACGAGACAAAGACCCTGGGCATTTGTTTAAAAGCGCTCATTGCTTTTTCCCCAGGCGGCGATGGAGTTTTGTATATCTAGCATGGATCCACATTTGTATGGTCGTGGATATGCTCAAATTTGCATCTGTATGACATAGATCTATGTTGTATGTATCGTAGCTATGTCCAAGTTTGAGTCCTCTATCACATGGAACTACGTTGTATTCTAGTAGTCATGCTTGTTTATTCCACTCATGGATCTACCTTGTATTGGTCTACAGCTATGAGTTTGGTTACTTGTGTCTATGAGTCAACATACTGATGTACTATAGATGCCTACTTGACTGCATACTCTGATCAAGCCGACATTTTCATCTCCTGGAAATGACTTGTTCTCAAAGCTCTCGTTTATCCTATCACTCTAAGACTCATGCTTTGGGGGGAATCTTGTTATACCAAAATCCTATCACCATCATGTGATAAGACATTTGACATACCTACTTGCCCTGAATCCCAGCTTCTGGAGTGGAAACTAAATGGTTTTTCATCAATCTGTCATACAAATTCCCAGCATCGTGCATGCCCCTTTATCCAGGAGAGGTACCCCTGCTCGCACCACCTTTCATCAGTTGTCCACAAGCGGTGCCACCACCCATTACCCTTGGTCCATAGGCGGTTATTACCAGAACTACTCTTTCATAGAAGGAGAAGCATGGTACCCTGGGTAAAAATGGAAAAAGAGAAGTTTCTCGAAGCTTCTAGATGATAAGCCTAGTTTACTCCTTATCCCTACTGTTGTGGGTTGGTTGAGCTCGAGATCCCTCATCCTAGGATCTTAGAGGCCACCTCACCCACTAATTTCTCAACCATATCTATCCATTAAAGCCCTATAAATATGAGCTCATAGCAATGGTTTAGGAGAGAACATTGAAGGTATTGTTATGTTGTTGGATTGATTCTTGGCCCAAGATCATTTGGAGAGAGCATAGAGAGCTAGATTCGGAGCTTTTGGGGATGAAGAGCCGGTTTCATGGAGATGCATGTCAACACTAAGGCTTGGTTGTAAAATTATTCATATTTCTAATGCAAGTTGATTTTTGTCCCACATATGATGTTGTTGTTGTGATTTCGCATATATATGTTGCTAGATTCCTTAGTCACTAACATAGATTAGTAGATCATATTCCGGTTGCTTTGATTCGTTTCATGTTGAGCTTTTTTGCAGGTACATAGGTGAAATGTCAAAGCCTTGTATTCTAGATATCTATAGCGTCTAGGGAGAGTCTTCAACCTCTGTCCTCTATTTGTTCTAGATCTGAACCAATCAGACCAGTGGAACACCTTGCTGTCCACAGGAGGTGAAATATTCCAGCTAACACAATGGAAAATAACACCACAAATGATGATGAAATGTTACAATACGTCAGGATAACCTAATGAAAAAGACGATTGAAGAGCAGTCAAAATTCCAGATTCGAAGGGAATTCGTGACATTGCAACACTAGAAGTGTCTGGTGACAAATTCAAGCAACCATTGAAGCTAGAAAAGGTCAATATTGGGACAATGAAGGACTTGAAGTTCACTAGCATTGGATATTAATGGGATGATTCGGTGATGGGGAAAGTCACCAACCTACTACATGAGTTTCAGTTCTTATTCAGGACCAAGTTTTTCGAGATGAAAGGTATTTCAGGAAAACTGGGTGAAATGAAGATTCCGCTAAAACCTAATGTGAAACCCAAAAAAAAACGATGATACAGATTGAATACAAGATAAAAATAGCACATTAAATTATAATTAGAATGAATGATGGATGTTGGCATTAACAAACCTGTCGAAGAGTCAGAATGGATCAGTCCAATGGTGGTGCAGGGAGAAAATATAGGGGAAATCTCGATCTGTGTCAATCTAAGGAAGTTGAATGACGCAAGTTTTCATGATCCATTTCTGACACCATTTATTGAAGAAGTAATAGAAGGAGTTGGAGGACAAGAAGTATATTCATTTACATGAAAATTTTTGGTCTATCACCAAATAAGGATTGCGAAGGAGGACATACATAAAACCTCTTTTGTAATAGAATGAGGTTGTTTTCAGTACACGATGATGTCGTTTGGACTCAAGAATGTGCCTGCAATTTTTTTAAGGTTAGTTGTCACTACATTTAAACAATTCATTCATAAGTTTCTTGCAGTATATATGGATGATTGGACTGTCTATGTCTTGGTGAAATACCACACTACGAATCTTTGACTAATGCTAGAAAGGTGACGACAACATTAGATTTCATTAAATTTGAAGAAGTGTGTATTTTGCGCTCCATTTGGGATTCTATTGGTACACATTGTATGCAAGGACGACATATTGGTTGATATTTCCAAAATTATGGTAATTTATCGATTTACTAGACCCTACGATAGTAAAACAGCTAAGGGCGACATTGGGCCACACGGGATACTACCGAAAGTTCATAATAGGATACACAACGATCATTGAACCAATGGAGAAGCTATTGAAGAAAGATGTGAATTTCGAATGGAACGATGAGTGTTAGAGAAGCATCAATACTCTAAAGAAAAACATAGTCACAACACCAATATTATTTTTTTTGGATTGGATGAAGGATTTCCATGTTCATGTTAATGCTTTGTCAATCACATTAGGGGTAATCTTAGCTCAACCTAGGGAAGGACCAATCGACCACCCTATTGTGTTTGCAAGTTTGAATTTTGTCTACAGAAGAAATAAACTACATAATGATAGAAAGAGAAGGATTGGAGATGGTGTATGCATTACAAAAATTCTGCCACTACCTATTAGGAGGACATTTCAAAATGTTTACCGATCACTCCACATTAAAGTACCTGGTCAACAAGCTGTGTTGGTGGGGAATATCCATTGATGGTTTCTACTATTCCAAGAGTTTGCTTTCAAAATCATTGTGAAACTAGGGCGGTTAAATGAAGGACTTGATCATCTATCAAGGAGGGAGTCGGTGAAGAACCAAGCAGCATTGAGGATGGATTTCTTGATGCACATTTATTTCAAGTCGATATGGTGGATAACCATTACAAACAAATCATTCAATTTCTGGTGACACAAAAATCCCGACAAGAGTTCACCATGAGTCAAAAGAAGAAATTGGTTGTCATAGCTGCTGACTTCCAACTAATTGTTGGAAAACTATAAATATGGGACTGGATGAAATTCTACACCGATATGTTCTTTTGGATGAGCAGGAAAGAATATTGGCCGAAGTGCTTGGTGGGATTGTAGGAGGACATTACAAAGGTCGTGCAAACACTAGGAATATACTTTGAGTTGGCTTATGGTGTCCGACAATGCATGACGATGCTGGACTACTCTAAAAGTTGTGATGTAGGTCAAAGAACGAGGAAACCATCGTATAGAGATGAGATGCTATTAGTACGTTCAGATAACTCTACAACCATTTCATAAATGGGAAGTGGAATTTGTAGGACCCATTAATCCTCCAGGGAAAAGGATGGGTGTGAGATATATCATTACTATGATAGACTACTTGACAAGATGGGATGAGACAACACTAGTGAAGGATTGTACAACTGTGACAACATCATGTTTTTTGTTCGACAATGTAGTTACTAGATTTGGATGTCCCAAGATACTTATGAGTGACCAAGGGGCTCACTTTGTCAATCAAATGATTAGAGTGATGACTGTGGAATCTCAGGTTCAGCAAGAAAAGTACTTGATATCACCCACAAGCGAATGGAGCGGTCAAGGCGTTCAACAAGATATTGGAAAATGCACTAACAAAGATATGTAACGCAAATCGTGATGACTGGGATATGAAAATCCCTGTGATATTATGGGCCTATAGAAAAATGTGTAAAAAATTAACGAGACAAACACCATTCAAGGTAGTTTATGGAAAAGAAGCTACAATTTTGATGGAATATATTGTTCCTAGTCTACGTATAGCAACAACAACCAGCCTGACAAACAAAGGAGCGGTTGAGGAAAGATTGACACAACTACTACAACTAGAAGAGGATTGGTTAATCACAGGTTTTCACCAACAAATAGAAAATGATCGACAGAAGGCATGGCATGATCACCATATAAATACAGAGCACTTCCAATGTGGAGATATGGTTCTCCTCTATGACAACAAGTTCACAAAGCACCCAGGTAAGTTACAGATGCATTGGTTAGGTCCCTAAATCATTCCTTTCATTACCAACGAAGGTTCGATACAATTGGAACAATTAGACGGACTATTGTTACCAAAACTAGTGAACGAAAGTCGGCTAAAGACCTATTGGGATAGCCAGGCATGCCACCAATGCTAACAACCGCAAAAAAAAATGATGGAAAAGTTCAAAAAGGGAAGATTGTCGACAGATGATAGGGGAATAAGGAAAAAAATTGCAGCAAATTTTGAAGCTAAGCAACGTCCGATGAGGTGCGAAACAATCAAATTTCACAATAAATGTCACAATTACACTAGGGGCGTGATGATGCAAGTAGAAAATATGCGCATTTATTGATAATTATGGCCATTAGATTTACAAAATTGACGTCAGATTTGGTCAATATTTGAGGGGTTTGGAAATGATGTTCCAAATCGTTTGTATGAAAGGATTGACAACTATAAAAATGGGCCAAGGGGCATGGTTCGACCCATTGTTTGAGTTGAGAAGACGAGTTCGGAGAAAATTAAAGAATAAGCGAAGAGTGAGAGAGAAGAGAAGTAATGCAGAAACCATGAAGCGGTTTATTTCGTGCACCAATATGCAAAGATCGTCCATAGAAAGAGTAGCAATCATAGAAGACAACCAGAGATTCAATTTTCATCAGTAAGATCGATTCAAAAGAAGCGGAGTGTGAATCACCCAATCACTCCATACCGAAGGATGAGTACCACTCGGAGTTCAACAAGAGGAGGTATAGCAGAGGCAGAAGCTGTGCCGTCGACTACGGAAATGGAGGAAGCTACAGTAAGGGGTAAGACACAAGGGCCGATGGTAGATGATATCCCAGGGTATATATCACCAAGGAAGTCAGGGGAACTGGAGCTATGGATGAACAAAAACAAAAAGTATACTATTAAGATTCCTGCGACCCCTATGGGATTTTAAGTGATGAGGAATATAATACGGAGGTTGCAAAAACTACAATATAGAGACCATGACATTTTGGCATACTGATAATGCACATAGCAAACATATGAGGAGATAAAATAAGACAACAGGGGACCAATCACCATAGAACCAAAGCAATCGGCGTTGGGACTGTAACAGTCTGGGATGTTGTCAATCATCCACATGCTACACTTTGGGCAATCCTCAGAGGTCAATGGGTGTTTGAATCAATTTTTTTCTTGTTTCCAAGGCGAGTATCTATGGTTGGACACAAATGTCCCAATTATGGTTGAATTAATATCTTAAATCACCGACCTCCCCAAGGTAGGGGTCGATCCGTCCCAATATTTCAGAGGGAAGGGCAATGATAAGGAGTTGGCCACAAGATTGAAGAAGAAGTATGACTTGGTAAAAGACAAAAGGGCATACATCATCATCACTATTAACGACCATGAAATCAATATTGGAGAAAACTTGTTGGAAGTGAAGGTAGTATGGAAGAATCGACCGAACTAGTGCACATTAGGAGTGATTGCATCTACGGAGCAATGTGAAACTGGCGAATAGATGAATTGGTCCCACTTTTTGTTAAATGAGCTGATGGAGGACATTGTCTTGGCACAATAGGTGGGAAATCCATTCACTTACCATTGGTTTTTGATACTCATCGCATTGGTTGGTTGGATGGAACAAACACAGTATTAGGGGATGGAGGTTGAAGCTGTCAATGCGTGCCATGGAGCGTGGTATAAGAACCTAGGGGCACTCAACGATAAGGAAAGAAAAACCAACAAAAAATTTCAGTTTTATTTGTATTTGGATGCAGTACAAGATGCAACATTGAAGACACCATGAATCACAAATGAATTCACGATGAAGTACAATAATATTTCATGCTTGGAAATGGGACCGCATGCCATAGACATTCAGGAGGGATAAGATCCAGAGAAACAATGGATTAGAGTGAAATAAAAATTGACTGATGAGGAGTTAGATGCAATTATAAGAGAATGACCTGCATAGTGTAAATTTCTAGTGAGTGATGAGGACTTGTCAGACCCATGCGATGGACTACTAGTGGATGTCCCACAGACCCAAGAGATGCCTAAGGATTCAGACATGGAAGAGAAATAATAAGCATAAGAATCATCTACAACTCCAAAATAATAATAGTTAGAGAAACAACAGGAGGAAGCACAAACAAATAATCGGTTCGACCAAGGGGAAGGGAGCAGTACCGCAAGGCTCTCTTATGAACAAGTGAACAAAGTCTCGACCGCAATTACTAAGGCGACCAACAAAAGTGAATCAAAGGTAACACAACACATTACGTGATACTTCTACCAAGTTATAGCGTTGATGTAAATGCTGATGAATGCAGTACTAGAAATGAAGATACCCCAAGAAGGTGTGTTGCAAAGAGTAGTCGAGTTGGACATTGAAATAAAGTGTGGTTGATATAGATTGTACCACGGGAAATTACAACTAAGAATGAGGATGTAGACACTAGGCTAAAGGGCTTCGACTTGATTGGTCTCGAACTTAATCAACTCCTAATGCACATGCTGACACGAGTTCAGACCGCAGCAAACAAAGAGATTAGAGACCATGAGGTGACAGCTCATGATCAATTGGTCCGATCGAGGTAGCAGGTAGAAAGCACGAAAGAGGAACTTCAACATCTCAAGTAGGAAAAGGAAGCGATCATTCAAGAGAAAACAACAACATTTAAGGACATACAATGGTTGGAGATGACAGTCTCGATGTCCTGCGAAGAGATTATGTACAGTAGTCTAGAAATATTTGCGAAAGAGAAAGTCTTGTGACTAGGGAAAATTGTCGCCAATATGCGAAAAGAAAATGAGGAGTTACAGGCTAGAGTAGTACCAAGAACGCTGTCGAAGCAACTCACAAAAATATGAGGGGTGATTGAATATATCACAACAGAAATCGTGGAGGATGAAAAGGAAGTCCATATGATTTCAGAAGAGATCACACATTTTTGGGGAAGTTTGGTGCAAGATGAGAAACTGCACCAAATGGAGGCACAACTTGGTGAATCAAAGGTAGAATTGACAGCATTGCTGGGATCCCTCAAAGTGATGCCCCCAGTTGGGAAAGTGACCAAATCAGTGAAGCTCAAAGAATTGCAAAAACGCATCAATAAGGAGTGTACAAGGCACTAATGATGGTTAACAAAGTAGGATGAACTACAGGGTGCGACAAAGCAATTAGCGCTCAAATCCATGGAGGAAATCACAACGACCAAGGAAACATTGAGAACAATGCAACAGATGAATGAAGAGCACCCAATGGAACATGAAGTGGAATAGTGCATAGCAATCCGATCGAAGTTCAAGGAAGTCACCGAACAAATCAAAACCACATATGATGACTTCAAGACAAAGGTGAACACCCGAGTTTATTTGAGTTGAGGTGGCTCGAGGATGATCCACAAATTTGTGTTGGGGCCCTATTGGAAAGGGATTACAGTGTGCATAGTGCACCTACACACTCGACAAGAAGGATTTTGACATAGATAAGAGTCAACTGCGACGAAGGAAGAAACTGAAAAGTGTGGTCATTTTGGTCAAGTTAGTTAAGAGATTGGTCAAGTGGACCATTTTATTACAGCTTAGTAAGACTATAAATAGAGCTAGGATAGTAAGTGTATAGGGGCGAATAAATCAAGAATCAAAGAGAGACGTTATGAGATGATGAATGTGTTTTTTGTTTTGTGGCTAATCAGCCAAGGGATTTTATGTCTTTTTGCGGTGTATTTTTGGTGTTAATCTAATGAAGGCTCTGTTGATGACACAATTGTGCTTCTTTTTTTTTTTTTTTTTAACTGCAAGATGCATGCCCTTTTGAAAATAGTATGATAATGAATCATGTGAAATCTATGATGTGATCTATGTGCTTGCTTAGTTAAATGTATATGATGCAGAGCCTTGCATAAGGTCTTGGTTTACTGTATGTCGATGTATTTGATATGAACTTGAATCATAATGTTACAAGTCTTTGTCAATCCAAGTGAGTATGAATGTAATGATCTGATATGAGAAAAAACATAGATATTTGGATGTTGCAGTAGATAGTGTGAAAGTCATCTCCTCCCTATGAAAACTTGGTTCTTGAGCCCTCCCTCAGACATCTTGGGTGAGAATGCACCTACTTCGTAGTTGTTATTGGATAGGGTAAAACCTCTCTCGACTAATGTTTAGGGAGTTTTCATCGATGGGTGTCGAGAGATCTACAGAGTGAACCCATGCCAACATAGGATGTTTAGCGAATTTATGTGCCAAGACTCTAGGGAACTCAACTTTAGGACAGACTCTCTCTCAAGGAAACTCAATTTCTAGCACTAATATCCTTGAGTAAAATGCACTTATAGCTCTGTAATTTCCCTAGCATTCTTAGGTACGACTCTAGGCTAAGGTACAAAATAATGGCTTAGTGATGGTTGAATGATAGGACAATCATTGAATGAACTAGTTTCTCAATAATTGTATACAAGTTGAGAACTATCCTAGTGGCATTTGAGGGTGATGAGAACTAAACAAGTGGAATGCATGGGATTTGACACTTCTGCCCTTCTAATCTCAATCTTAGGTTAATTAAATAAATATTATGGACAATGCACTTTAATTAAGAGGGATTAATAAAACGTAGTATAAAATGAATTAATGACTTAACTTATAAGTCACTAGGTTCATCTTCCCCTTGAATCCCCTTTTCACCTTCCCTCTTGTATAATCATAACCCCCTTGTCTCATATTTGTCCTTGTTAAGTCTGTACTATGTAATAGTCATGGTTTTTATATTGAACGTGTACATAAGTACATCATCTTGGTCACACTACATCATTCATGTTCGGCTTCTAGCCATTACATATATACATGTTAGATTTTTAATGGTTATACAAGATCTAAGAAAATTTAGCATCATAACATCATAACCATAAGAAAAGGATCACTGAAAGAAAGACAAGCAAACAAAAAAAAAGAACATATAGATTTATCCTAAGAAACCCTCATGGGGGAGAAAACCCAATAAAACTTCCTCTATATAGAATTCGACCAAGTACAATGTAAAACCCCAGCAATAAGAATAGTTTCTCCTCTTCCATAGTATGCTCTCTCTCTCTCTCTCTCTCTCTCTCTCTCTCTCTCTCTCTCTCTCTCTCTCTCTC
>LPNX011010243.1:218350-229474 GCA_001517045.1 Pseudotsuga menziesii
AGAGAGCTGCCTCTCTCTCTCTCTCTCTCTCTCTAGCTCTCTCTCTCGCAATTCTTGAGTGTGTGTCACAATGAGAGAGCTGCCTCACCTATTTATATTCATTAGGTGAGTGACTCAACTAACTAACTAGGTTAACCAGGTTCTCTGATTAGGGTTGACCTACATAGGAAGACTCCAAATGCATTTTATATATTACTTTTGTGGGTACTATTGCCCCGACTTACAACGGAGGTTTTACCTCATGAATTTTACATGACCAATTACATAAAGGACATCTTCAAATGGAGGAATAACATCTCCAAAGGAGGAATATAATAAAAGTACAATAGAATATCTTCTGAAGTTACAATACTTTAACACTCCCTCTTAACTAGGAATGTATTCTACATCAACAACAACCATCATCACAATTGTACAACTAACTGGTGAATCTATGATGTCATAGGAATTTTCAGAACAACATCATGCATCTTCATCATCAATCTCAGTGTGAGAATACTAGATCATCTTATGCAACCTCAGTATGTAAATATTGAATCATATTCTATGAGTACTAGATCATCTTTTGCAACATTATTATGTGGATACTGTATAATATTCTCTGTGTGATGGATCATGTTCTGCAACATCAGTATGTGGATATTGAATCATCTTATGCAATATTGGTATGTGGATATTGAATAATATTCTTCCATATTAGTATGTGAATACTGATTAATTTTTTGTAACATCAGCATGCGAATACTGAACCTTATTCTGTAACATCAGTATGAGAATATTGAATCTTATTCTACAACATCAGTATGTGAATATTGGAACATCATCATCATCATCAATATGTAAATATTGGATTATCACCTCCAACATCAGTATCTAAATACTGAAACAACAACATCATTAGCATGTTAGTGCTAAAGCAACATCATTAATAAATACTAGAATCATCTGCATCATCAGCATAGAGATGTTGGAACATCATCATCATCATCAACATAATAATGTTGAAACAACATCATCATCATCACAAAGTGTTATGAATTCTACCATATCAACATTATCAACACATGGTGTTGGGACCACAACCACATCAACATCATCAACATAACGTGTCGGGACCACAACCACATCATCAACATCAACATACAAATGTTGAAGCAACATCATCATCAATATCAGTATAGAAATACTGAAACTACCTCATAATCATCAGTATATAAATACTGAAACTACCTCATAATCATCAGTATAGAAATACTGAAAATGCCTTATCAATGTCAACATAGAAATACTGAACCTACCATATCATCAGTTTGCCACATCAACATCAGTATGAAAATACTAAACTTGCCACTTCAACATCAGTATGAAAATACTAAACTTGCGACATCAACATCCGTATGAAAATACTGAAACCACTACATCAACATCTTATCTGACTTACTAACCCTTTCAGGCCGACAAGCCTAGTTGGATAGATTGATCTCCCTGGGTACCAAACAAGCCTTGTCTATCTTACTAACCCTTCTGGGCCAACAAGCCTAGCCAAACATTTTGAAACCACTTCTTTCCCTTAGACCATCTTGGAGTAGTACCCTAGTGGGTTCTCTGGTAGATCCATCCAGGAATTTTCTCTAACTTACTAACCCTTTCAAGTCAACAAGCCCAGTCAGACAAATGGATCTCCCTAGGGACCAACAAGCCTTGCCTGGCTTACTAACCCTTTCGGGCTAAACAGGCATATCAAGACATACTAATCCCCCTAGGATCAACAAGCCTCATTTGACTTACTAACCTTTTCGGGCCAACAATCCTAGCCATACTTATTGTACCCTAGGCTAAGACACCACACCACTGCAACCTTCTACCATCTTCTTTACTCCCTCTTTTGAGGGAGGTACTTTTAGACTATGCCAAGCTTGTCTCAAAAGTAATCAAATTTACACGAGACAGAGGCTTAGTCAACACATCTACCACTTGTTCCTTTGTAGGAACATACTTGATATTTACAACTCCCTTCTACAACTTGTTCTTTATCATTCTTCTCTTATACTTCTGCAACTGCATCGTACATCCACAATTTGCATTATTCTTCTTTTGTGCATCTGAAGCTGTATCAATCTTCTCTTGTACATCCGCAACTTCATCATTTCTTCTCTTGTACATACATGACTTCATCGTACATCCACAACTTCATCATTTCTTCTCTTGTAGGTGATTTCATACAATCGTTCCTACAATTCAAATACAATTGTATGATTAGAAACATTTCATAACATATTCATAATGAAAAATTATTATGCATAAAGATATGTGTTATATAATTATACAACTATTTCAGCTAATACAACATTCATCCATATCCCGTATACATATGGTAACTTTCTAAATTCCTTACATCTCTACCAAGAAATTATCTTAGTAAAGAGGTTTGATTCTATATAAGTAGCAATGGAATGTTGTACAACACCATAAGACACTTACCCATCATATGCATATTAGCAATAAACTATTCATAAATGAGAAACAATATAACATGCATTATACACTTCCTAAATCTAGGAACATATCTAAGTACATTACTGAAAAACTAGATATATATAGGAAATGACAATTCAAATACTTATCTTTGTTTGTTTGGTAGACTCCATCTTGATCTCTTTCTTCTTGAATTACTAGATTCTTTGAATATGTGTTCAACTTCATCATCTGATTCTAAGGACCTGTTCCTATCTTGCTCATGATAAGAAATATTGAGCAAGTCTTCTTACACCATAGATCACATAGAACTGTGCATTGGTATTGAATCTATGTGTCCCACCAATGCATCCCTTCTTATCCAACGATGAAATGCATAAGAGTATGATATTAATATTCATCGATAGAATTCTTATGGATCATATTCCTCATCACTTGAGGAATCTTCCCTTGCTTTCTTCTCAGCTAGAATATATTCATCCTTGGTTGCACTGAGAGAAACATTGGTCTTCTTTCTGCAATATGTTGGAGTTATCTTTCTGTTTGTGGCACTTCCAACCCAATCAAAGTCATCATATCTCTTCAATAAGATTCTATGTTCCCTCGCATATATGATACCATAGTCAATTGTACCCTTTAGGTACCACACCATTTTCTCTTCATATTTTTCTTGGATAACAAAAATATCCTTTGGATTTCATCATATCTCTAATTTGAAGAGTCATGTCCAGATTCTTGAACTTTGAGATCTACCGTAGTCACTCCCTCTAAGGTGGACCACCATCCTCCCTTTGCATCTTGTACTCTTTGCATCAGAATGTTGGAGTGACAAGTAGCCTCCTCTGCTACTAATCTTCTTTGTATCCATCTATGTCACATGTCAAGGTCATTGGATATCAAGATCCTCCATATCAAACTTTATTGCAAGTTTTATTTTGCACTCACCTATGAGCTTCTCATCCTTTCTAGGATTCTATATTCGACCTTATAGTAAAGGTAGGGATATCCATCACTCTACTTGATCCTCAAGATCCTCATGTAACTGGATGTTCTATCCCATGGGTTCCTGCTAAGATTGTACAAATCCTTCTGTGCATAGGTGGTTCCTTGTAGGTTTCTCATTTTTTTCTTCTACTTTGATTACACCAACTTTCTAGTGTAATATCCACCACTGAAGAGGTGTGTCTAGCCCCTAAAGCAGTGTCTTGCCATAATTGACTCTCTCTTTCTAATAGAAACCACAAACCTTTCTTTGTATCTTTTGATACTTCAATCTGCTGTATACTTGATCTTGTAGATCTACTTGGAAGACTTTACAAAACTTCCCTTCATGTCTCAAACTCATATCCAAACATCATTCTATATGATCAACCAACACTTAATGATCATATCATTCTTCAATTCTTCCTTCTTGGGACATTGTTTCACAAAGTGTCATTTCTCTTCACAATTGAAGAACTGAGTTGTGAGATGTCTTTTTATTATTTGCATGAATGTTCTTCCTTCTTGTTATTTCTCTTCTTGGAATGAGTTGTTAGGGATTAATTTTCATATTTGTCCATCTCTTATTCTTTTTCCATCAATCAAGATTCTTCTTATGTGCATTCCTCCATAGATGAGCGTCCTTCTATAGAAAATCTCTTTAATGAAAGATTCCCATGAAATTCGGAGACCATTCAAGATTCTCCAATGACTTTTGGTTTCTCCTTGATCTAAGATATCCTTATGAACTAATATTGAATGCATTCTGATATCTGCATCTTCACATCCTCGAGCTGCATTCTCAAGGTCATCTTCATGTTGATGTTATTTCCTTTGTACAAGCTGGTCATTGCATCAAACATATCCTTGGGAGTCTTTAAGAATGATACATGTGAGATCCAATGGAGACATGTTGACGGGCATATGTGACTATGCACGTAACGAGGGAAGACAACCCAAACCGGGATCCTTAAAGCAGGCTCCAAGCTGTTTGGGATGGTTGTTCCCGACAAGTTTAAAGGCTCTGTTAGCCTGAAAGTCTAAAGAAGTCTAAAAGCTAAAGCTACTATTTGTTAATCAGATCTATACTTAACTCTGAGCAAGTTAATAAATGTTATTAATTACAAAATAAATCAGCTAGATTAAATCAATTTATACTACAACACTAAAAGTTAAATAACTATTAACAGAGTTGATAAGTTACAAAGATACATCATATACATTAATTACAAGGTAAGAAGAATAATCTGAATTTGATATAAATGTAAACATCTTATTCAATGAATTTTTAAATAATATAATTAACAGAACCAAAAAAATATATTAACCTAATCTAAGTCCTATCTTGATCAGGAGCGATGAAAATATTTAACCTGAAATCAAATCTACCAATGAGACTATTGCATTAACAATCTTGAAAGTATTCAAAAGAAATTCAAAAATTAACAAGATCATACAATAGGCACATATATCACATGTGATATGATGTCAATCATCAATCCTACAACATGACATACATCAGTGAATCGAAATCAGTATGAGTCGACAATTATACATAATATATTTGCATGCTTTCATTAAAGAGACCATAGCAAACATTAATAATATGGAAAAAATAACAAGACCAAGCGATACAAGACACACATATGCAAAGTAAAAATACTGTAAACATATATAAGTATCACCAGTTTAAAATATTGTAGCTGTTGACAGCAAACTGCCTTAAGTCACAGGAAAATCAAACAGTAGTCTTGTCTCCTTCTTCTCCTGGAACTATCGACCCCACCTCCTCTCATGCTATTTCCCCCTTAAATTCATTTAATCTCCCAAAAATAAACCGTTCTATAAATTGGAGATTGCAAATTCAAAATCTTAACCGATTTCCATAAAAAATGACAAGTGAAACATGTCATTTTTCTACATATGTGTAAATATCTAGAAATGGGAAAAAACTCGATTCAGAATAGTGAATCAAAAACATCAAAAACATTGATGCTGTAACGACACCTGGAAAACAGATTTGCTGATTTGTTCCCGATTACGTGGGGATCGTCCAAAAGAAAACAACCATCAAAATCCGGGGAAAAAGGATCCAAAACACTACCTGTGATACTGCACACACAAAGGAAATATAATTAAAATGCAAACAAACAAAGAAAATCAAGTAAAGTAAATAATAAATAATTTAACACAAACAAAATACCTGTAAGGAAAAACTTGATTATCAATCTATCATACTTCAAACCTGAAAACAAACATAAGTGCACCCCAAAACCTCATAATTTCATAGGGGCGTTAAACACCTGAATGTTTACACCCTTTGCTGAATTGTGCGACTGACCCTTGAATTGCATCAGGGTGACCTGTGCATTCAATTCACAGACCTTCTCTTCGTTTTTATGGTTTTCATTCTGCAACTTCAGTACTCTGAGAATCAAACGATTCTTATGCTTTTTAAGGCGAGAAAAACACTTGACATTTGAATCTTCCTTTTCTTTTAACTTTGAATTCTCAGCCTCGACAATATCATGATGAGCTGACATTTCAATCACCTCACTCTCCATCCTGCGTATCTTCTCCAACAGACAGTTAACAAACAGCGGGTGTATCATATCCCCAAATTGATATGAACCTAATAGGTTTGTCTCTACAGACTTCCCCTTAACGGGAGAATAGACAACCGGATCAACCCAAACATCCTTATTAAAAGCAGGAGGACTATCCTCGGGAGGGTCAGAGATGAACTCACGCCCAACATTATGGTCATCAGCGGTCAAAACAGGGTTCCCTTCTTCATCGTCTATCACGAAAGTTTCGATATGAACACTATCGTTCACAGGTGGTTTGACAACATTACCTTTGGCCATGCTTCTAGTAAACCTACACATCACTTTAGCTTTCAACCTGTTGTCTCCCCAATTGTAGGTTTTATCAACATCACGCTTTGGTGTAACCAGCAACAAATTCAAAGACCTCCTCATACGCTTAGAAGCGAGAGGAGTACCAGGGCTTCTTATCGTAGTGGACACAGGGTCATTACATGCGTTGGGGCTCATACGGTCGGTAGGGTTTGACAGAGGTTCTTTTGCAGATGAAAATGAAACATGACTAGGCTCTTGATTCCTGATACATTCCTTGGGACAATCAAATTGACAGTGGCAGAAGGCCGAAAAACCATTAGACTCAATAAACTCATCCCATGACCAGCCTAATTTCAACAACTCCCTCTTGATTAACATTCTGACCAAGCCATGATGGAAAAGGCTGTGACTAATGTGCTTGGGACCCCTTTTAATTGCAGAGGACATTTTCGACAGACTTTGAACTAGGTAATAAGGTAGATTCAGAGGGAAACCAATAAACGCAGACATTAACTTGAGATGATAGACGTAATCCGAAGAGAGACGACCTTCACAGGTCACGTACCTGTGGATTAATTCCAGGACCGGGCACCATTCCCTTTTAAAGTATTTGCGGGATACTCCAGTTCTGAATGATACATCCTGACAGGGATTTTTCAGTAGTTGCCGCCATTCGGTTATGTCCATTCGGTTATACTTAAACCACTGCTCGCCTGTTAATGACAGACCAGTGGAAAGCGCAACTGATCTCTCATCCACTCGGAAATGGAGGTCACCTACCTCAGCCTGACAATCGACCAAAGACACAGCAAAAACCCTCGTGACCTCAGGGTTTGAGTCTGAGAACTTACTGATAAATGGAAACCATCCGACAGCCTCAACCTTGGTTAACAGTTCAGGGTTTGAGTCAAGGATCTTCATCTCACAGCGCTCGACTCTCACCACTGGTGCCATGACCAACTGTGCACATGCACAAACACTCACCTAGATCAGATACTCGAGATCAAAACTCGATAGAGAACCAGACAGTGAGCACTCGGGGTGCAGACCCAGCAGGAAACTTAAGCAATGTAACCCTACGCATTCATAAACCGACTGCAACATGACCGGACGCAGTCGATAACCCTGAAAATTCGGCATGAAGGGGAATGATAACACAGCAAGGTGGTCATGGTGAGAAATGACGGAAAACAACTCCCGATCGAAATGATCTTGCCATTATTTATCTGGGATTATGGACATGAGACCACTTATCGTATATGCCACAGGTGTTAAACGAGAATGAAGCCACGACATTGGTTACGTACTGGCCATTCAATGTCATCTGCAGAGTAGAGTACAAATGCCATAATACCATATCACCCTCGCAGCAGGTAGATCGAAATTGGAGGCGACGACATAAATCAAGCTGATGACAAACAATAATCAAATGTCACCCTTACCGTAGATTTGATTTACCCTTCGAATTTGGCAAGCAATGCGACATAATACAAACCATCAAATCGAAACCAGACTTTTGCAATACAGACCATATTATAAAAGTCAACGTTAAACAATTATGGTGATATTGACTATGGTTTGGAATCATAAAGGTATACTTAGGATATGGCATGTTTATACAAAATATTTGTCTTTTGATACTCTAGACCTTATCCAAGTTAGAACAGACTCACCATGCATGCTTCTTAATTTATAACCTTCAAATAAAATCTATGGCAATGTGACAAATCATACAATGATCAACCTCTCAATTCCGTAGCCTTACCAATATTTATAATAACAAAATCAAATGGCAAAAATCAAGAGATAAATGATTAGATAAGATTTCAAGATTACGTTATAATAAAAGGTATAAAAATTATTAACCCTTAACCCTTGATTTTTTAATGCAAATCCACTCAAAATAATGATTTTATAGTGATGATTTTGTCAACTAATCTATAGCTTGCAAAGGTTAAAAAACATAGAAGTTCACTGATTCAGTAGCTGTCAGAATGGCATCATTTCAGTAGCTATCAATCTTGTATATTTTCCAATGAGAAATTTGAACATTTCATCAAACAAAATAGGATTTTGTTTGATAAAATAATGTTTTTTAAGGCTGTTGAGCAGGGGCACAACAGATGGCGACTGACTGGGCGGACCAGTTATCTCTGTTTCTTAACCTGAAACCATGCGAACAAAGAAATTAAATCCTTCATATAATCCATTATACAGACATCGGTATTTTAACATCTTAAAGAGATCCAGGAATTTCAAAGCTCTAAAACTTACCAGAAATTTACAGCTCTAATTTTGATGAAAATCATGTTTCTAACAAAAATCAATCCACAAGAAGTAACACAAAAAATGTCTTGGTTTTAAAGAATAAAATCTCAATACCACAAGCATGGCCCTGCTGCCAGCAGGCGTCCATAGCCTCGACAGGGTTGCTTCAAAGCCCAAAGAATGCCAGTATTCCATTTGCTAGTTATAAATATACAATTCTTGTGAGGTTGAGTTGTTATTGTTAGTTTTTCAACATTTAAGCTAGCATTATGTTAGGATCTTTTCACTGAGAGAATAACAAGCACAACAATAACATAAGAACATCACATGAGACAAGAGACACAAAGAGTTTTGATAGGGGAAACCATAAATGGAGAAAACCCCTCAACTTCCTCTAAGATAGTATCACCACAAGATGTGAAACCCAAAACAGTAAGATGACCTCCCAACACAACAGAAGCCTTCTGTCTTCTGTCAAGCCAAAGTATTTCCTTCTCCAAAGGTGCGCCACACTTGAGAGAGCAAGTGATGTAATTCACAAGTGATAAATAGAGAGACTCTCACTCTCTATTTATATTCTTCCGTTGACTTGAAGTGCACTCAACCATGTAGGCTTAACTTACAATTACTTACTCGAGCCTACACCTTAATTAGTGTATAATAACCCAAGTGCCCCGAAATTGTGGGGACTTACCTAATGACTTGACAAGACTTGTTTACATTAATAATCCTCCCGATTGGAACATCGGGGTAAGACAATATGACTCAAATAAATAATAGAAACATCCCGGAATAAACATCGGGTTACAATATATAAAATACATATAAGAATACATTCCGAAGTTACATATACATCAACACTCCCTCTTAACTAGGAAGGTATTCTTTCGACACAATTTTCAGCACTGGTCTTCTTTTCTGAATCAACTGGATCATCTTCGTCTTCAAGTCATCTTCATCTTCAAGTCATCTGGATCTGGATCATCTCTCAATCTAGATCATCATAGAGCATCATCACTGGATCTGGATCATCACTTGATCTAGATCATCATCACTGGACTGGATCTAGATCATCACTCGATCTGGATCACCACTGCTGGATCTGGATCATCACTCGATCTAGATCTCTCAGAGTCATCATAACTGGATCTGGATCATAGCTCGATCTGGATCTCCACTGGTCATCATCATGTGTCTACTATCTCGTCATAGGAAGTTCTACAGAGCTAGCCCTTTTTCATGCTGGTTGTAGGCCTACTCTCATGTAGGTCTTCGCCCAGCACTTACATCTGACCTGCTCGTCAGAAAGGCACACCCAGCACTCACATCTGGTCATGTAGTAAAATACAATCACATCAGAAAGGCCCAGCACTCACATTCACCAGCATGATAGGACACATCAACTATCATCTGTGAAATGGCTCAACACTTATATTCACCAGCATGGTAGGACACATCAACTATCATCTGTGAAATGGCTCAGCACTTATATTCACCAACATGGTAGGACACATCAACTATCATCTGTGAAATGGCTCAGCACTTATATCTGACCTACTCTTCAGAAGGGCACAATCCCATCTAGGTAGGAGCCACCTCTGCCACAATGATGGAAGACTATCACCCACAATGAGGAGAGATTTCTGCACTTACATCTGACCTACTCGTCAGAAGGGCACAATCCCATCCAGGCAGGAGCCACCTCCTCCACAATGATGGAAGACTCTCACCCACAATGAGGAGAGATTTCTACACTTACATCTGACCTACTCGTCAGAAGGGCACAATCCCATCCAGGCAGGAGCCACCTCCGCCACAATGATGGAAGACTCTCACCCACAATGAGGAGATATTTCTGCACTTACATTTGACCTACTCATCATAAGGGCACAATCCCATCTAGGCAGGAGCCACCTCCACCACAATGATGGAAGACTCTCACCCACAATGAGGAGAGATTTCTGCACTTACATCTGACATGGAAGGAACTAAATCCTTTAGCCATGAACAGAATGGCACAGCCCTTACATCTGACCTACTCGTCAGAATGGCTCTCAATCTCAGCACTCATATCTAACATGGAAGGAACTGAATCCTCTCACCATGACAGAATGGCTCATCCCTTACATCTGACCTCCTCGTCAGAATGGCTTTGGGACACATCACTGTCTCTGGGAGGAAGCCTCGATCTAGAGAACACCAAGTCTCTCTCTAAAGTACTCGAACTTCAGCCTAGCCAATGGCTTCGTCAATACATCAGCTATTTGTTCCTCTGTTGCAACATACAGGAGCTTCACTGCTCCTCTCTGCACCATATCCCTGATATAGTGATATTTGATCTCAATATGCTTCGACCTGTCATGGAACACTGGATTCTCTGACAACTTCACGCAACTCTAGTTATCACAATGTATACAGGTAGCATCCAACTGGAGATCAAATATATCAGACAGTAGCTTTCACAGCCATACTGCCTCACAACTAGCTGAACAAGCTGTGACATACTCTGCTTCAGCTGTACTCAGTGCCACACAGGATT
>LPNX011010243.1:233309-307080 GCA_001517045.1 Pseudotsuga menziesii
TTATCATTATTTTATTTTTTTAATTTTATTACTCCTGAAGGCCATGATTCTGGCTTGGTAACCAGATAGTAACCATGTCAGTCACTAATCTGCACCTCAATAAATAAACCGGCTCATAATGAGACCTTTTATCCCTTAGTGTTTTTCCAAGGGCCATTGCCCAGGCTTGGTGACCAGAAACGACAATGTTACTAAATGCAAACCTATGATCCTGAACAAACCGGCTCATTATGAGACCCTCTGTCCTTCAGATTGTTTTGAAAAACTCTAACCATAGCCAGACTGTAGTGAGATTTAATCCGCAATGAGATTGTCTTAGCAGATGGGGAGGCACGTCCATTTCTCTTTACGAGAAGGGATGGCGTAAAATATTTAAATAGATAACCAAAACCAATCATGCCCTAATCCTTATGGAAAAATCTTTGCAGAGACTAACATTTTAAATTAATATTAACATGGTTTAAGAATTTCTGGTAAAATCTAGAATGATGAAAAACCATTCCCTGTTCAAGAAGTAAAACAGTGTGGCAGTTTTTAGGATAGTGATATCTTTGAGCATGATTTACAGATCAATTACAGAACTTGAAAGAAGTCATCAGTTTGAAGTTTGATAAATTGACTAGACTCAAAAATACGCAAATAAAACAACAAATAAATACGAGAGAATATTTAAAATAAACAAATCAAAAAGACGCCAAAACAAAATCTACAAACCAAGCACACCACACAAGTTATGTACAGGATAATCCCTTGAGGGGGATCAACAAAAATATTTCTTAATCAGATGACCATTTACTGGAAGGTTCTCAATATCACCCTCCAGTGTCTGCAACCTGAAAGTACTAGGACCAAGTTTTTCTTTAATAATAAATGGTCCTAGCCACGGGCATTGGAACTTAGTGTGTTTGCCTTTGTCTTCATGTTCCTTGTCCCATTTCAGAACTAGGTCACCTACTTCCAAATCCCTGTTGGCTGATTTTTTATGATCAAACCAGCGTTTCACGATCTGTTGATGTTTGTCAAACTTTTTTCTAGCCAATTCCCTATCTTCCTCCAATTTAAGTAAGGTATTAATTCGATGTTCCATAGCAGAACATGCTGTCTCCTATACTGACTGGGAGAGCTGTAAAGAAGGTAAAAATAAATGAGGAGGTAAGATGGCTTCCTTACCATACACCAGAAAAAAGGGAGAATTTCCTATGACAGCTTTGGGAGTCACTCTGTCAGCCCACAGGGCATTTGATAAGGCGGTATGCCAATTCCTAAGATGATTAGCCACCGTACGTTTCAGAATCTTGATCAAATTTTTATTGGAAGACTCGGCTAATCCATTACCCTCAGGATAATAATTAGCTGAATATTTCAACTTTATGCCCTTTTCCAATGCATACTCAGTTAATTTTACAGAAGAAAAATAAGTTGCATTGTCAAAAATCAAAGATTCGGGAACACCAAACCTAGTGATAATAAAAGAATCAAGGAATGATATCACCTGTTCCGAGTTGACTACTCGCAAGGGGATGGATTCAACCCATCTAGTGAAGTAATCTGTGGCTGTCAGGATATATTTGTGCTGCTGCGAAGAAGCTGGTGTAATTGGACCAACAATATCCAAACCCCACTGTTGAAATGGGACTTCAATGATAACAGGATGGAGGGGTAATGCTGCTTTCTTCAGCCTGCCTCTTGCCCTCTGGCACTCCTGACAATTCCTAGCGAAGACAAATGCATCCTTGAACAGAGTGGGCCAGTAATATCCAGCTTTGAGTACTTTGTGCACAGTGGTTTCTCCACCAAAGTGTCCCCCGGCTGGTCCTACATGTAATTGGGACAACACATTATCAGCTTCACTTTTTTCCAAACAACGAAGGAGAACTCCTTCGAAAATTTTTCTAAACAAAATGTTATCGATCAGCTGATAAGGAGCAGATTTCAATATCAAATCTCTCTTGCTACGTAAATCCAGATGTTCAAGGGCATTCCCATGCAATAGAAAAAATTTAATATCATTGTACCAAGAATCACAGGGTGCTGAGATTTGAAAAACTTCCCTTTCAAATAGAGAATGTTCGTCAAAGAAGTGCAGATCAGATTCAGAAATGTCTGATGATCCAACTGCCAGCTTACAGAGTCCCTATCCTCTGACAATCTTTAAAGGTTTTATTTCCAGGTCATATTCCTGAAGTGCTGTGACCCAATGTGCTCGTTTTTCACCAAGATCCTTTTGTACCAAGAGATTTCTAACTGCAGAATATGGTACAATGACTTTGGTGTGGGACTTCAGCAAGTAAGGCCTGAAATGTTTGACAGATTTGAAAACAGCGAAAGCTTGCTTGTCTACTTCTGGATAGTTCAACTTTGCACCGTTCAAACCAGAACTCGTAAAAGCGATCGGAGCTTCATTATTTTCCTGGTTTTTCTGTGTCAAAACAGCAGCATATGAAGAATCAGAAGCAAACGTATAGAAAATGAAAGGTTTGGAAAAATCTGGGCTTGTTAAGGTAGGAGCTTCAGCAACAGCTTTTAATATATCACGAAAAGATTGCTTCTTTTCAGTAGACCATTTAAACTCAGCATATTTTCTAATCATTTTGTGAAGCGGCCTAACAATTTCAGTGAACCCAGGAATGAATCTAGAAACAAAATTTATCTTCCCAAGAAATGACTGCATAGATTTTTTTGAGTGAGGCATGGAAATCTGGGATATAGCCTAGGTACGTTCTGGGTCAATATTAATGCCTTGTTTAGAAACTACAAAACCCAGTAACTTACCTTCTGTAACCGCAAAGATGGATTTCTTTGGATTCAGAGAAATTCCATATTTCCTGCAGCGCTCAAAAACCTTCCTGAGATGGATTAAATGATCAGCTCTGTTTTTTGAGAAGACAGTAACATCATCAAGATAAATGACAACAAATTTACCGATCAGACCCCTAAATGCAATGTCCATTTCCCTTTGGAACGTTGCCCCGGCATTAATTAGACCAAATGGCATTTTTCTATAGGCATAGGTTCCCCAAGGAGTTCTAAAATTTGTTTTCAATTGATCCGTTTTGGATACTAACACCTGGTTGTACCTTGAAAAACCATCTAGCAGTGAAAACATTTCAGATCCGGAGACCTGTTGTAAGATTTTTTCCATTGGAGGAACAGGGTAATTATCCTTTTCAGAAACCCTATTCAGATTTCGGAAATCGACGCATAACCTGATATGACCATTTTTATTTCTTACGGGAACAAGGTTCGCCACCCATTGAGCATGTCGTACTGGGAAAATTATTCTAGCGGCAAGGAGTTTATTCAGTTCTTTCTTAACAGCTGGTTCTAGGCTAGGATGCATTTTCCTCAATTTCTGTTGAAAAGGTTTAGCCTCTTGTTTCATGGGTATGACGTGTTGCATTATATTTGGATCAAATGTTTTCAGGTCATCATACGTCCATGCGAAAATGTATTTGAACTCATTGAAGAGTTTAATGAAGGCTGTTTTTTCCTGGGCAGTACATGTACTGCCCAGATTGACACATTAGGGATTGGCTTCAGTACCTAGATTTACAACTTCAGATTGCATAACGGAGCTGTTGGTTTTACAGTTCCTCACAGCTTTGAATTTATCTTTTAGGTCATAAAATTTCTCCAGTCTAATCACAGATCTGGGAAGAGTGCTGACCTAATTGAGAGATTCCTCAATTGAACAAGGCTTATGAATTACCGAAAAGTTATACAGGTCTTCGTCATGAGTCCTTTCATCAATGACCGCATCTTTGAAAGTGTCCTTCATGGTTAGAAAATCGATCAACTACTGGTAATCATCGAAGACTCTCCAATTGAATACGTTGTCAGGTATGGAAGGCCTGAAAAGCAATTCAACAGAGAATGAATCAGCAAGAATCCCTTCAGACGGGATTAACCTCGAAGCCACATTAGCTAACAAATCTGCTTCTTGATTTAAATAACGAGGGATAGAACTAATGTTGAAGGCTTCAAACGATAATAACAGATTCCATACCTCTGTTTGATAATTTCTCAGATGCCCAGCAATGCAATGTATAGTATTACATACCTGCTGAACAATAATTTCTAAGTCTCCTAGGACCACCAAAGCTTTAGCTCCCAAGTCGATTGCTTTTTTCAACCCTTGAATGAGGGCTTCATATTCAGTAATGTTATTGGTGCAATCAAATTCTAGCCTGCAAGCAATGAAATACCTTCTTCCACGGGGATCGATCAATAAACAACCGGCCCCAGCCCCTTCCTTTGACTTAGATCCGTCAAAGTATAGAGACCAAAGGTCATCATCCAGATCTATATGCACAGTGTTCAGAACTGGAACTTCATCTGGGACTTGAGAAAAATGGATAATTTCAGCCTGCTGCCCTGGGTCCTTAACCGATGAAGTTTCAGATTCAAGGTTACCAAAGAAAGAGTCAACCATATAGTTTCCCATAATGGTATCAGTGAATAAGACCGGTTCATTTGAATCATCGAGTTCAGTTACAGTATGTTTCATATACCGTTCTCGATCAATCCTGATCTTATTTGGGAGACCGTTATGAGATATACATAAATGTGACCAGTCTGTCACAAAATATCCCTTGAGTTTTTCTGACCAATCCCTGCTAAGGAATAGACCATACGCTTCTGGGATGTCTGCAACAATTATATCGATGATAAAATGGACCTGAGGATTCGAAGCTAACCTTATCAGCACCTCGTTCAACTTCCCTATTACTTTGACATTGGATCGGTCAAGCTGTACAATGCTTGTATCGCAGGGCACAGGGACAGCGTTAAGTTTTTTGCATACTGAGTATGGCATGACATTTTTAGAAGCCCCCGAGTCTATCATACAGTTATGTACTTTGCGGTTGCAAATTTCAAATGTAAGTAAGAAAGGAGGAGTTGATGAGTCTGATTTCTTACCTATGGATGATGCATTGACTGAAGATTTAGTTGAGTTATCTTTGGTATTAGCAACACTTTTTTGTGTAGTGGGAGTTTTGCTATTGTTACCTAAAGATACTCCTTGCATCATCTTATCTCGAATTATAGGCAATTTGAGAAGTTCATAGATAGAAATGTTGGCCTTGATTTTATTTAAATCTTCAACCAGATCATATTCCAAATCAATAGAAGGTGCAGATTTAGCATTTGCGGATTGGTTTTTTGTTTTGTCAGTTGACTGGTCACCTGTAGTAGTTGTAGAAGGTTCACTTGAGGTCTGATCTTTCTTACTTTTGGTATTATGCTGATGTTGATTGACATTCACGACAACCACATCTTCGTCATCAGTCAATTCTGAGGTATCCCAAAAATGACTGATAACTTGAGGAGGTTTATCTTCATTATTATTATCAGTGTTTTGGGTATCTTCAGCATTCTGCCCAGAAGATTGTGCTTCATTTTCGGCTGATGTTTCAAGACCTGAGACTAATAATTTGAGGAAACTATTAATCTCATCAACGCTATTAGCTTCAGAGGGTGGAGCCTGTTTTGTAGCTATGTTTTGGAATGGCCTCCTAAACAGCTGTCTGGGTGGTTCTTTGTTGGGCGTACCCTCGGAACTGCCTTTCTTCAGATCGATGATCTCATTAGACAGATTTTTAATAACTCTTTGGAGGTTGTCTAGATCTAAAGCATCTTGGCCTTTTTTCTCAGGGTTTGTCTTTATGGTGGGACTGTCAGTATTCTTTCAAGAAGAGGATGCAGAATCGGTATCTACCCCAGGGTTTGCCTTTATGGCAGACATATCTTTCTCAAACTTAATTGCTTCTTCAAAGTTTTCAGCAAGGGTAAGTTTGGCTTTTTGTCTGACAAACATGGCCATTGACATAGGCAAGGCTGACGTGTAAAATTCAATAGTGACTTCCTCAGCTGGCCTTGAAGTAGCAGGAATTCTGTTTCTTAGAGTTAGGAATCACTGGTTAAATTCTTTGACCTTTTCCTTGGTTTCCATGCGAATCCTAGACAGCTCTAACACCAATGCAGCTAGAGTCTTATCGTCTCCAAACTTGTTCATGAAAGCTACCTCGAATTCGTTCCAATTGGTAATGGAACCAACCGTGAGTGAAAAATACCATGTCGAAGCTTTACCCTCAAATGTATAAGGGAAAATTCAACAGACTACATCTTCATTTTCCACAGCCAAGAGCCGAACTGCTAGCATAAACTTCTTAACATGGTCCTCTATCGGCTCTTTCAGCTCGGAGTTGAATTTAGGCAACAATTTCTCAGGATGCTTGGGTAAAGGATGTTGATCGCCTGGAACAACAACCGCATCCTGAGCTAACCATGGCAGATTAGCATTAGGGTTAACGTTTGCACCTGCCATGTTCCTTGGTGATGGAGGTGGTGAAGGTGGTGTTTGACAAATGTGAAGAGGCGAGTGTGGTGGTGATGGTGGTTGACCAGATCCTCCAGTAGCAGGTGGTCTTGAAGAAGATGAAGGTTGACTGGTTTCTGTCAGAGATTGATATAACTGACGATCAGGGAAGACACTCACAGGCTGATTTTCCTCTTCAGAGGTAGGCTCAGTACGGAGGGTACGTGGTCTTCTGATCTGTGGAAGAGGTAATTCGGTAGGTTGAATCCCGGTGAGATTCGAATAAGCTCTGGTTAAAATCCTCTGGGATTCATTGATGGCCTGTTCGAAACGGTCAAGTTCTTCAAGTGGGTGAGCACTACTAGAATTAAACTGAGAGATAAGGTTTCTAACAGTATCAGTCAATGGAACTTCATTCACTCGTGACGACTGAAAAGTACGTGTTTGTGATGATGGCTATTATCCACCTGATCGAGAAGGTGGTGTGAATTCAGGAGTAGAGGGGTGATTAGTATTGTGTACAAGATTGTTTTCATCAGCCATTTAGGCTGGCCCTCCTTCTAGCGCCATTGTTGACGGGCAATGGAACTTCATTCACTCGTGACGACTGAAAAGTACGTGTTTGTGATGGTTGTTCTCGACAGGTTTAAAGGCTCTGTTAACCTAAAAGTCTAAAGAATTCTAAAAGCTAAAGCTATTGTTTGTTAATCAGATCTATACTTAACTCTGAGCAAGTTAATAAATGTTATTAATTACAAAATAAATCAGCTAGATTAAATCAGTTTATACTACAACACTAAAAGTTAAATAACTATTAACAGAGTTGATAAGTTACAAAGATACATCATATACATTAATTACAAGGTAAGAATAATAATCTGAATATGATATAAATGTAAACATCTGATTCAATGAATTTTTAAATAATATAATTAACAGAACAAAAAAAATATATTAACCTAATCTAAGTCCTATCCTGATCAGGAGCGATGAAAATATTTAACCTGAAATCAAATCTACCAATGAGACTATTGCATTAACAATCTTGAAAGTATTCAAAAGAAATTCAGAAATTAACAAGATCATACAATAGGCACATATATCACATGTGATATGATGTCAATCATCAGTCCTACAACATGACATACATCAGTGAATCGAAATCAGTATGAGTCGACAATTATACATAATATATTTGCATTCTTTCATTAAAGAGACCATAGCAAACATTAATAATATGGAAAAAATAACAAGACCAAGCGATACAAGACACACATATGCAAAGTAAAAATACTGTAAACATATATAAGTATCACCAGTTTAAAATACTGTAGCTGCTGACAGCAAACTGCCTTAAGTCACAGGAAAATCAAACAGTAGTCTTGTCTCCTTCTTCTCCCAACTATCGACCCCCCCTCCTCTCATGCTATTTCCCCTTTAAATACATTTAATCTCCCAAAAATAAACCGTTCTATAAAATGGAGATTGCAAATTTGAAATCTTAACCGATTTCCATAAAAAATGACAAGTGAAACATGTCATTTTTCTACATACATGGAAATATCTAGAAATGGGAAAAAAATCGATTCAGAATAGTGAATCAAAAACATCAAAAACATTGATGTTGTAACGACACCTGGAAAACAGCTTTGTTGATTTGTTCCCGATTACGTGGGGATCGTCCAAAAGAAAACAACCATAAAAATCCGAGGAAAAAGGATCCAAAACACTACCTGTGATACTGCACACACAAAAGAAATATAATTAAAACGCAAAAAAACAAAGAAAATCAAATAAACTAAATGATAAATAATTTAACACAAACAAAATACCTGTAAGGAAAAACTTGATTATCAATCTATCATACTTCAAACCTGAAAACAAACATAAGTGCACCCCAAAACCTCATAATTTCACAGGGGCGTTAAACACCTGAATGTTTACACCCTTTGCTGAATTGTGCGACTGACCCTTGAATTGCATCAGGGTGACCTGTGCATTCAATTCACGGACCTTCTCTTCGTTTTTATGATTTTCGTTCTGCAACTTCACTACTCTGCGAATGAAACGATTCTTATTCTTTTTAAGGTGAGACAAACACTTGACATTTGAATCTTCCTTTTCTTTCAACTTTGAATTCTCAACCTCGACAATATCACGATGAGCTGAAATTTCAATCACCTCACTCTCCATCCTACGTATCTTCTCCAACAGACAGTTAACAAGCAGTGGGTGTATCATATCCCCAACTTGATATGAACCTGATAGGTTTGTCTCTACGTACTTCCCCTTAACGGGAGAATCGACAACCGGATCAACCCAAACATCCTTATTAAAAGTAGGAGGACTATCCTCGGGAGGGTCAGAGATGAACTCATGCCCAACATTATGGTCATCAGTGGTCAAAACAGGGTTCCCTTCTTCATCATCTATCACGACAGTTTCGATATGAACACTATCGTTCATAGGCGGTTTGACAACATTACCTTTGGCCATGCTTCTAGTAAACCTACCCATCACTTTAGCTTTCAACCTGCTGTCTCCCTGATTGCAGGTTTTATCAACATCACGCTTTGGTGTAACCGGCAACAAATTCAAAGACCTCCTCATACGCTTAGAAGCGAGAGGAGTACCAGGGCTTCTTATCGTAGTGGACACAGGGTCATTACAGGCATTGGGGCTCATACGGCCGGTAAGGTTTGACAGAGGTTCTTTTGCAGATGAAAACGAAACATGACTAGGCTCTTGATGCCTGATACATTCCTCGGGACAATTGAACTGATAGTGGCAGAAGGCCGAAAAACCATTAGACTCAATAAACTCATCCCATGACCGGCCTAATTTTGACAACTCCCTCTCGATTAACATTTTGACCAAGCCATGATGGAAAAGGCTGTGACTAATGTGCTTGGGACCTTTTTTAATTGCAGAGGACATTTTCGACAGACTTTGAACTAGGTAATAAGGTAAATTCAGAGGGAAACCAATAAATGCAGACATTAACCTGAGATGGTAGACGTAAGCCGAAGAGAGACGACCTTCACAGGTCACGTACCTGTGGATTAAGTCCAGGACCGGGCGCCATTCCCTTTTAAAGTATTTGCGGGATACTCTAGTTCTGAATGATACATCCTGACAGGGATTTTTCAGTAGTTGTCGCCATTCGGTTATGTCCATTCGCTTATACTTAAACTACCACTCGCCTGTTAATGACAGACCAATGGCAAGCGCAACTGATCTCTCCTCCACTCGAAAACGGAGGTCACCTACCTCAGCCTGACAATCGACCAAAGACATAGCAAAAACCCCTGTGACCTCAGGGTTTGAGTCCAAGAACTTACTGATAAATGACAACCATCCGACAGCCTCGACCTTGGTTAACAGTTCAGGGTTTGAGTCGAGGATCTTCATCTCACAGGGCTCGACTCTCACCACTGGCACCATGACCAACTGTGCACATGCACGAACACTCACCCAGAGCAGATACTCGAGATCAAAACTCGACAGAGAACCAGACAGTGAGCACTCGGGGTGCAGACCCAGTAGGAAACTTAAGCAATGTAACCCTACGCATTCATAAACCGACTGCAACATGAGCGGACGCAGCCGATAACCCTGAAAATTCGGCATGAAGGGGAATGATAACACAGCAAGGTGGTCACGGTGAGAAATGATGGCAAACAACTCCCGATCGAAATGATCTTGCCATTATTTATCCGAGATTATGGACATGAGACCACTTATCGTATATGCCACAGGTGTTAAACGAGAATGAAGCCACGACATTGGTTACGTACTAGCCATTCAATGTGATCTGCAGAGTCGAGTACAAATTCCATAATACCATATCACCCTTGCAGCAGGTAGATCGGAATTGGAGGCGACGAGATAAATTAAGCTGACGACAAATAATAATCAAATGTCACCCTTACCGTAGATTTGATTTACCCTTCGAAGGTGGCAAGCAATGTGACATAATACAAACCATCAAATCGAAACCAGACTTTTACAATATAGACCATATTATAAAAATCAACGTTAAACAATTATGGTGATATTAACTATGGTTTGGAATCGGAAAGGTATACTTAGGATATGGCATGTTTATACAAAATATTTGTCTTTTGATACTCTAGACCTTATCCAAGTTAGAACAGACTCAGCATGCATGCTTCTTAATTAACCTTCGAATAAAATCTATGGTAATGTGACAAATCACACAATGATCAACCTCTCAATTTCGTAGCCTTATCAATATTTATAATAACAAAATCAAATGACAAAAATCAAGAGATAAATGATTACATAAGATTTCAAGATTAGGTTATAATAAAAGGTATAAAAATTATTAACCCTTAACCCTTGATTTTTTAATGCAAATCCACTCAAAATAATGATTTTATAGTGATGATTTTGTCAACTAATCTATAGCTTGCAAAGGTTAAAAAACATAGAAGTTCACTGATTCAGTAGCTGTCAGAATGGCATCATTTCAGTAGCTGTCAATCTTGTATATTTTCCAATGAGAAATTCGAACATTTCATCAAACAAAATAGGATTTTGTTTGATAAAATAATGTTTTTTAAGGTTGTTGAGCAGGGGCACAACAAGACATAATTAATCGTCTTGGCTTTGACTAAGTCCTTCTTGTGATTTGTCTTCATTTCCTTATGTATCTACAGCTTCTTCTTTGACATAGTTCTCGAAGTCATGCCTCTTCAAGTACGAGAAGCACTCTCTACTTCCATGCTTAGAATTTCTAGACTCCTTTAAGATTTTCCTTAACCTTGGTACTATTTGTCATCATGATAAAAAATGAAAATAGAAAGGAAAGAACTTACCAATGATATTACTTGAACTTGATGCTTGCTTGAACGTTGTTCCAGAAGACTCCTTCTAGTGGACCTAGGGTTTGATCAAGAAACTCTAATTTTCCAAATTAGGTATATTTCAGAGATGATTGGATATAAAAATGAGCCTTCTCAAGGTGAGCTGAGCAACATACTTATTTTCCCAAAACTATGGATAGAACTGCGAAATATATGATGCCCTATTTCTCCTGGATATTAGTGTTAGGTCAAAAATTGAGAATCCACAAAATGAGAAACTTCTTACATACAAATACGCACCCTCCTAGGGTGAGTTTTATAGTCCTCATTTTTCAATTGATCAGTGGAGGGAAGTGTCCGGAACAGGAAGCCCTAGTTTTTCTCCACTTTCTTCTACAAAATTAACTAATCTTTTTCTACTATAGATCCGAATTTTGTGCTCCTAAAGGTCTAAAAATTTGTATTGAGGTATCCTATTATGTATTATTTCCAAACCCAGAGGTAGAGCAGAATTGGATTCACCAAGTGGGAATTATGTGAATTTTCCCAAGGTGACTTATTTCAGAATTGTTCGACATAGCGAACTTGTGCGAACTTCCACGTGTCACTGTTTCACCTTCGAGGTGTGAAACTAGGACCATCGAAACTAAAATCATTTCCATATATACATCATATTGAGAAATTTTATTTGAACTTTCCTATCCTGAGATATAGCAATTCGCCCTAGGTCACTTGTTTATGACTGTATTCTGGGAGAGGTTGGAACCATGAGTTGGAGGGATCATATCTCCTAAATTCTAGGGAATATGGGACTAAAACTCGCACACAAGGTACAACAATATTTCATATTAGGTATGTAAAAGTTTTAGCTCCTGATCCTTCACCAATATTAAGTTATATAGTGAAAATTCCAAGATGACTATAATTTTCCTTCTAGGGTTTTTAAAGCATGAAACCCTAATCTCTAGTAGATGCAGTTGTAGTAGTGTTTCTCCTACACAAAGAATTATTTCAGGGTGGCTCTGATATCATGTTATATTTTTAATGGTTATACAATATCTAAGAATATTTAGCATCATAACATCATAACCATAAGCAAATGATCACTGAAAGAAAGACAAGCACAACAACACAAAGATTTATCCTAGGAAACCCTCATGGGGGAGAAAACCCAACAAAACTTACTCTATATATAATTCGACCAAGTACAGTGTAAAAACCCAACAACAATAATAGTTGCTCCTCTTCTACAATAATCTCTCTCTCTCTCTCTCTCTCTCTCTCTCTCTTGTAGAATGCTTGAGTGTAAGGTGTGTCACAATGAGAGGGGCACCTCACCTATTTATATTCATTAGGTGAGTGACTCAACTAGCTAACTAGGTCATCCAGGTTATCTAATTAGGGATGAGCTACCTAGGAAGACTCAAAATACATTTTATGTATTACTTTTGTGGGTACTATTTCCCCGACTTACAACAAAGTTTTTACCTCATGACTTTTAGATGACCAATTACATCAAAGACAACTCCGAATGAAGGAATAACATCTCTGGAGGAGGAATACAATAAAAGTACAATAGAATATCTTCTGAAGCTACAATACTTTAACAATACATACACACACACACACACATATTGGGGTAAAAAATGGGGTGTTACACTTTCTCATGGGATTGAAGACAACAATCAGTCCCCTCCCGTTCCACTTACCACCCTACCACATAATCCAAATTCAATATGACAATTCACTTTTTGCGATTTTGGTAACAATTGGTGCATTGCATTAGTTATTTTATTTTTTCTTTCAATCACAATGAAATATCATTATTTCTGAAGTCTAATATGGTCTTAATATCCTAGATTATATGGCCTTAATATCTATTATGGTCTTACCCTTATTTTTTAAACATAATGCATATTTATTTTGATTTAATGAGGGTTCTAGACTTAAGGATGAGTAGCTTTTGGATTATGGATAGGATCCATACAACTTACACATGAATTTATCTTTATCTCTTGTGAGGGAATCATTAGTTCTCGACATAGATGAAACCCATTTTTGTCTTCTATATTTTTAGACAATATGGATATCACCAAGTATCCATTACAATTTTAGGGAGCTTAGCATGTTAGAAGGATATCCTACCAAGGGAAAATGTGAAGGTTTAATAAATCCCTAACCTTTATTTGTCAAAACTCTTGAGGTCTCTTAACTTAGGAAAATAGTATCACCAACAAATAAACATTGTCGGTGTCAAAATTGTTAGTGAAAGTCAAGTGTGCTTGCAATCTAGGATGTGTTTGGCATCAATGGTTCATGGGAAGGAAATAAATCTCTCACATGACATATTTCAACCCTACATTCTTTCACTTTGTTTATTAGTGCTCGATTGATGATTGATAGTGGAATACTAGGGTTCAATTAGGAATGTAATGGTGTATAGATAATCATTGAGGAACGGATTGTCGATACCCTATGCACAAAGGGTTCAGGTTGAAATAAATTTCCTTTTATTGTGGTAGGAAAAGACCTTAGAATAGAGGTGATGATGGGATTTTAGAGGTTAATTGTGAGAGGTCCTAAGAGCTAAGCTATTATACAAAGAATTAATTGTGTAAGGTTAAGGGTAGAAAATGTTTGATAGGCTGTTAGGAAATACCTTATACTAAAACAAATCATACCAATGTGGGAAGAAGTGAATAGATTATTTGGAAGAATTGTGAAATATATATGAATTGGTTGGAGAAGTATGCATTAATTTCATTGGTGTCAATATACCTCATCTAGTCTCAAGGGTAGATGGCCTTTGTGTTCAAAAGTTGGGAAGATGCAAAAAAAAAAAAGACGTTGTTAGTTCTAGAGCACAACATTGCTAACTCTTAAGAAATGGATGCCATGTTTTTACTCAAGCATAGAAGAGATCAAAATTCATCTAATACAACTGAAGATGCCATATTTTCCTTGATAGATTTGGATAAATTAGAATATGAAGAAGGATATTCGAAATAACATTGACATTTTTCATGGTTTTGATGAGTGTTAGAAAAATTCAGCTACAAAATCCATGGCATGTATCCTAGTTGAGATGGACTTATGTCTAAGGCAACCTAATGTTGGAACAACAAGTTCATCTCACCTTTATATTTTCTAAAGACAATTGAAAAATGATTGGTCAATTGGTTGACTATGATAGTCAACTAGTACATAGGTTTAGACATAAAAAAGGGGATATGGGCATGCTCTAGGAAATCAAAGTTGATTATGCCTTCCTCAAGTTAAGGGAAGTTACTTATACTTTGCCTATATAGATGATCTTATGGACTAGACTATAGTGAAAAAATTAAGTGTAATAAAGTGTTGTGACACAAGGATATTATATATACTTCTATATGTTAAGATATTGTCACTTGTGCTTCAATGCTATAACAATGTCGTTAAATGCCACCTCTTCTTGGATTTTATAACTCTTTATCTCTACACCTCCCTAGTTCTTTTACATGGTATTGAAGTTGTTGGTTTGAGACCTAACTTGATGTCTACAAGTACATTTGGAGGTTGTCACTTACATGTACTCCTAGTGAGTTAGATTTCTCTAGTACATTGATGCATGGATTTGACTTGAAGATTGACTCAATGTTTTGATTTACAAAATGATTATAAATTCTAAGAAAGAATGTTTGGATCTAAATCATGATAATTACATTAAACTGGCACAAGACATGGAAAATTATATTAAAATTAAAGTTCTTTGACACTTTACAAATGATGAAATTACATTCCCAAAGGATAGTCGACATAAGTTCATCATTGATAAGAAGAAGGATCATATTAGGGGAATTTTGAGGTCTAAAATGGGCCTCCAAACAAAAAAAGTACTATCAAAATCAACTTTAAAAGAACCAATCACATTCCAGAGACTGGCATCATATATTATAGTTGAGGTGGCATTGCTTGAGTTAAAGGTACTTACTTGTCAATTTCTAAATGGTGGATGTAAACCCATAGTTTACTATACTCATAATGGAAAAAATAACCATACATTACTTTTGAATATAATATTTATATGCTTAGTACTTTTAAGTACTTATAAAATAAAATACTTTAAAATAAGTTTATATATACTAAATATTTAATATAAAACATATTATTAAAATAAAAAATAAAACTTAAATTCAAAATTCTATGACTAACTGTACTTCATATAATGAATATGGATGTAATTACATACTTATATAATGAATATGTAGTACTTCATATTATTATTGTATAATATATTATATAATATTATTATACAATATATTATATAATAATAAAAATACGATTCATTCAAACTTCATTTCATGATTCAAATTTCCATTTATACGTGAATATTTTGTATGATGAATATGTGGTAGCACTAAATTTATATAAAATATAAAATAAATTATGAGGCAGTTATAAAATATTATTTATGTTTTAATTTATGTGTATGTATTTATATATATATATATATTTATATATATTTTGGTTATAAAATAATAAAATATAATATTATTATAAATAAATAATTTATTAATTTATATATTTATGATAAATAAATGTTGATATAAATTTGAAGTTTAAATTTTAAATGTGTGTAGATTTAACTTTTAGTTAAATTAAACTAAATAATATTAACTATATTTAATTGTATTTAATATTAATTTTTAAAATTTTAATTTATAAATACAAATATAAGTTCAAAATTGTTTAATAAATATTAGTTAAATTGGGTATATATATATATATATATATATATATATATATATATATATTTTAACTTAAGTTAGAATTCATAATTAAAGTATTTTACTTTATTTTATTTATTACTACTTTTTTCGGTACATAGATGTACTAAAGTACTTATTTCTAGTCATATCAAAGATATTTTTTTCTTATTTTATTTTAGACATCTTTTCACTTTAACTCAACCATAGTTACATAAATTGAAGTGAAAGAGGTGAGTTGTAAATAAACCTTCCCCACAAAATGACTAACTCCTATTATTTTATTATATCTCTTATGAGGCTCATTTTAGACCTCAAAATTCCTCTAATTCGGAAGTTGTAATGTTGAAATTTTGTGCAGTCAAAAAATTAATGAAAATTTAAATTTCACCTTTTTTCTATAAGTTTTAGCCCTATATATTTCAATCTTAAGACTATTATAACTTAGTATAAAACAACATTAAAAAGATCATAGTAATTCACTTCAAACAACCCGACACTTAATGGGTATGATAAAGTAAATATAGATATTAAGATACACAAGTTATATATATACATAAATATATCTATACAAATACGACTTTAAAGTTATATAGATACACCTAGCACATCCACATCACTTTATTTTAAGGCATACTAAAATGTACTCCAATAAACTCTTAATAAAACTAGATAAATGTAAACTACTTATCCCAATTAATTTATTTTTATATTATAATAAAAATATACTATTTTTAAATTTATTTGAAAAACTAAATCTCTTATAGATGTAAACAACTCTTAGTAAAACTTGAATAAGGATGGATGTAAAGTCAACTATTTTTATTTTTAAATTATAATAAAAATAAACTATTTTCAAATTAATTTGAAAATCTAAAAACTAAATCTCATATATATATGTAAATCTATTTTAAATATGATTCTATTAGGGTTTCAAGGATCAAATTCATATATTTGGACATGGTTTTTTGAAATAATTCAATGTATTTGATCCTTGGGAACCTTTAATAATTTTAGGTTTGGAATGGATTTTGGACATGTATTTTCAAAATAATTCAAAGAAGTTGATTTTAGGAACTTTTAATAAATTTGGGTTTGGAATGGATTTAGACTAATTGTATTACAATTAGAGAAATAATATATATAATAATTTAAAAAATTATTTATAATTCAAAATGAAAAGAAAATTAAGATTCATAAAAAAATATCTATAAAGATAAATACTGATTTGTATTTTTTCCACAAAGATATATGTTACTAGCATACCCCAAAACAGGGGAAGTGAAACGCCGAGATGAAGTTGTCTATGTTGTAGAAAGAGAAAAATGTTGTGTTATAAAGCAATTTGTGATATAATAATCAGAACATAAATAGTTTTCCCATAATATAAATATGTACTTTAACCATGAATTATTAAAAGTATGTTGAATTATTTTTTGTAGCCAAGAAGAGATAGAGTATGCAGGCGCTTTTCTTTTTTTGAAGTGAGACATAGGAAGTGCCATTCATCTTTGCATATCGTTTGAAGGAGAATGCTGGTGCAATTCGCATTCCTTGTAATGTTGTAGTCCGAGACATTGCTGTGAAGGTCAAGACTTGACGTTCAGTGTTACCAATGTCGATGGTTGATCTTGTTAATGTCAACCCTTGGGATTTATGGATAGTTAATGCCCAAGCCATCTTGAGGGGAACTTGTTTTCTATTATTTTGTTGTACAGGTGGAATATGTATGTGCTTTAGGTTGGATTGGTCCCATGGAAGCCCAATGTAATTATCAAATTCCACGACAACATATGCTGGTAATTGAGGAGTGTTAGATCCAGGTCTATACACAATTTGGAGATAATATAAGTTTATGGTACCACCCAATAAATCCCTTGGATAACTATTTCCAGGGTTGATCCTTCATCTATCAACACAACTCATAAGGATCCTTTTGGAAGGGTGGGTCCTCGATTAACTTGGCCAATAAGGTCGTATACAACTCCCTGTTTCACTTTCCTAAGACACAAATATTTGTTCTTGTTCAGCCAACCAATAAGTAGGGATCATGACATACACCCATAAATATATTTCTTATTCATTATCTTGTTCAAATTAATTAGTGAACTGATAAAAAAGATAATATATTCATTCACACAAACATTAGCATGTTTATATTGACAACTAAGCAACTCCAAATTCCCATTAAGTTTGTGACAATGTGTTACAAGGTATGGACAACTTGAAGTTGAACAAAATATCAAAGTAACCAACTATTCAAGTATTCACAATCTCATCATATGTCATTTATCATCGGGACACAAACATTCCAAAGTCGTCTAGTCTATTCAATATTGTGTATAATGAACAAAGTACAAAAAATTACAAATTGGAAGAGACAAACAAGGAAGATGATTTGTCTTAACTATTGGCCTTCCATGTAAATTGTTGAGCTCCTCAACTACATCAATACATTATTTCCACAACAAGAGTCACTACACTATGTTGTGTAATGCATATCATATGATTGAAATTTATGCCTATGTAGCTTGGCCACAACACCGCAAGTGTATGGAAAAGAATACTAGTGTGTTTATACCACAACATTACTTCCCAAGTTTAATTTGTGCCAAATATTTTCCACTTTAATGTGCACCGAGCACACGGGGATCCACCTTGTTAAGTAATATCTTATCACGTTCATTCATAAAGGGGTGTTTTTAATTGTGAAAAATAAGGTCAATATATTGTAGGTATTGGGGGTTGGGAAATAGGGTATGCGGGGTTTATATGTATTGAGGGGATATAAAAAGGGGTTTCTATTAAAAATAAGGAATATATTGTAAAAATAAGGGTTTTTAAATTAGGAATATGTATTGGGAGGGGAGGTCAACAAAAGAATTTTTGTAAGTAATTATCAAAATCTAGTGAAGTTAGGGGTATTCTTTAATATCCCATGAACAAACGCGCTAGGACATGGTTTCACTAAGTGAAGACCCCGCGATCGAGCACCAAGACCTTTATACTAGCATGCATATCAAAGACAACAACCAAATCCACAAGTGAGTGCTTAATGAATCTCTCTCATCAATTCTATCAATCAATTATGCTTTATCAAACTCTCAACCCTTTCATTATCATCGTTGGACCAAAGAAAGCCTTTTTAGACCATAGCTTTAAATGAGTTTTTATTTAGAGAATACCTTAAAGTGTTGATTAGGACCTTATTGGCCAAGTTAATTGAAGACCCACCCTTCCAAAAGGATCTTATGAGTTGTGTTGATAGATGAAGGATCAAGCATGAAAAGAGTTAGCCAAAGGCTTTATTGGGTGGTAAGTTAATTCCATTTCTACATTATACTAAGTCAATATATACGACAATTAAACACCCTCAAAAGGATCTTATGAGTTGTGTTGATAGATAAAGGATCAGCCATCAAAAAAGTTATCCAAAAGTAGGCTTTATTGGGTGGTAAGTTAATTCCATTTCCACATTATACTAAGTCAATAAATACAATGATACACCCTCAAAAGGATCTTATGAGTCTTGTTGATAGACAAAGGATTATCCATGAAAAGAGTTAGCCAAAGGCTTTATTGGGTGGTAAGTTAATTCCTTTCCTTCAATATATACAACGAATATTAAACACCCTAATAGACAGCAAGCCATAAGATGTTGTCCCTCATTGAGTGTACCATGATGGGTAAACTTTGTACCTTGATGGGTAAACTTATCTTTCTAGGCAATGAAATTATCCCAAGGCAGCTGGTGAACGATTTCCCAGGACAGGACTCATGCTGTAAGGTGTAATGCCTATCCCACCTGCTCTACCAACCATAAGTCCTGAAGTCCGATGGAGAAACAATTTTACCCAAAAAATAAAGATGTAAGGTGTAATGCCTATCCCACGTGCTCTACCAACCATAAGTCCTGAAGTCCGATGGAGAAACAATTTTACCCAAAAAATAAAGATACAACTTTGTTGATGATAACACTAAATCGATTTGCTACCATTTCATTTTTTCAAATGGAAAGATCCACGAGAAACCCAGCAATACTTCCCCACATTCATGGATGGTAGAGGTGATAAACCGCCGGCCATCCTAGTAGAAGGCCTAACCCCAGAGGACTCAAGGCTTGAACCCGTGACCTCTCCCCGAACCGAGAGAGAGAGTGTGCGCACGTCTTACCAATTGAGCTAACCCTTAAGTTTACTCGGCCGCCCCTCCTGACTTATCCAAAATCTATTGCAACAACTAAACCGTATATTGCGACAGCTAAACCGTACAAGAGTGACAGATGGAGTTCTCCCAAATAAATCCAAATATAAAATATTTTGAAACATATAATTAAAAAGCGAGCTTTCAATCCCATACTATTTTCTCTGGAATGAGTTGCTGAAAACATGATCGAAAAGGCAGTCCCTTCTCCTTGCAAGGTTTAGGATGAGGTGGTAACTCCATGAGTCCAGGTTTTGAATCTCACTGTATTTTTCTTTTGACCTTTAATATTTAGTTTTCCCATATGAATTTACAGTTGGGAGGTCTCTAATTCCTGGCTAATTTTAATGAGCTAATTATATTGGTATTTTCATATGTGGTTGTGCAAATTTGAGTCTTAGGGTTCCTCTAATCTGTGGCTCATAAAATATGTTCAATGTTAGGGCTTGTTTAATTTATTTCCACTAAAATTTTCGAGCTAGGAGCTGTCTGTGTTTCTTTCTCCATGCTTATAAGTAGCACAGTTGGCGAACACAAGGGTTCTGAGAAAGAAATATGCGATATTGATGCGCCAGGTTTAAACAGCCACATGATGTTTTATCCGTTTTCCTCTCTGTGTGTTGATATTGATGTTGAGGGGAATACAGTTTGTTTTCATTTATTTTCCTGTCCATGTGTTGACTAGAGTCAACTTCTTTAATTCTGTGCTTGGATGCCCATGCGTTGCAATCCTATAATCTTATCAGCTGTCGTAATTATTACATGTGTGTCAATAAACAACCGTAATTTAATCTTACCAGCGACCGTAATTCTTGCATGTGTGTCAATAAGCTTCCTGTGGTTTGCTTCCTGTACAGAACGAGCTAAATCGATGGATTACGCTGATTCCAGTTGTTTTCTTATTTTAAAAATGAAATTAATTTGGTAATTCTTGGTGTGTGTCAAATTCTTGCTCACAACACTCCAAATAAACAATATGCACCTGAAAGCCAGTTTTCACTAACTTACAAGGAAATCTCACATCAGAAGTTAGGGCCACAATGTTTATTTATTTGTTTGGGAGCAATAAATGTGCGAGTCACAACAGTGTTGTTTTCCTGTGTTATTTTGACAGAAAATTTCTCACAACAGTGCTATTTTCACGAGAAAATGCTGGCAAGAATTCTGTTTTCCTGTGTTAGTTTGATGAAAAATTGATATCCACAGTGTCATTTTACTGTGTTATTTGACAGAAAATGGTTGTCCTGCCTTTCAAGGCGAGCCTTTAACAGTTAAGATGATGTTTTGTATTGTTATCTAAGGTATTTATGGCAAGTTTGTTTCGTGATGAAATTCGCCTAAACATTTTTTTTTTATGAAAAATAGAGATTAAGAGTTTAGTCTTCCGTAAGGTGAACTATTTAACCTACCTATTTGCTTCAAAGTTTAAAGCAGCATTGTTGTAAGACGAATTGTGAAATACTATCAGGAAAGAAAGCATAGTGCTGTGAATATTGACAAGCTAGATAAATAAATAAATACTCTTTACGCTCTCCTAGATGGTGCTCTGTGTAGGCTCTTCTCCAAAAATAGCAGTGTTTCCTTCCTTTGCAGCTCTTTCAATCACTGCAAATACCCAAAACAAAAAAAACAACAATGCCTCAAATTTTAATTCTTTCATAAAAGAAAGGAAACAAGATCGTATATCTTAATGCCTGAAGAATCAACAATTGTCCTTTTTCCAATATTTTAGTCAACTTCGATGCAGAAACGAGATCGTACATCTTAATGCCTGAAGAATCAACAATTGTCCTTTTTCCAATATTTTGATCAACATCGATGCTTCATCACTCATGTTGAAAAATAAATTATGAAGACCATTTGGATCTATTCTTGGAAATCCATGATGCCCCTAATGTTGGTGATGGGCAGGAACTGTACAGGTTTACTCACATTGCACTGGGGGGTTCTTGGTGGCCTAGGGTGTTAGTTTCTTGTATGCGGGCTTCATGTAAGATTGAAGGAATAACTTTCAACCGCTTCCACATGTCGCAAGATCACATGGAAGTAGCCACACCATGGAAACTCCCCTGCCACGCAAGATCACATGGAAGTAGACACACCATGGAAACTCCCCTGCCACGCAAGATCACATGGAAGTAGACACACCATGGAAACTCCCCTGCCACGCAGTTGATAACCTGTAATGAACTCGACCAAACTCCAACTACATAGAACGAAAGTTGATAACTTGTAACGAATTCCACCAAACTCCAAGTGCATTAAACAATGGCAAGGTGGAAAAATGAAGTTGAACTCTTGTTGCTGACACGTTGTCTCATTAATGCATTTAATGCATTCAGGAGACGACGAAAGCTGTAGAGATGAAGCCCTATAAAATAAGCCTTCGGCATAATAATATAAGTTAAGTGAAATTTTATACTGTAGAGATGAAGCCCTATAAAATAAGCCTTCGGCGTAATAATATAAGTTAAGTGAAATTTTATATTAATGTATTGAGAAATGATAAAGTGGTCATGAGGCATGATCCATGTTGTATATACATATTCAAACATGTGTATACAACATATTCAAACTTAAACATGTGATTTTCATTTGGGGAACTTGAGAAGGGTGGGTGGTTGGGGCGGTCGAATGTGGTTGTTCTCACCCAAAATTCAATCCCAGACTACCTTGACATGGTGTGATCGTCCTAACATAAGATTCAATCCCAGACTACTTTGACATGGTGCGGTTGTATTTACCTGAGATTCAATCTTAGACTACCTTGACATGGTGCTGAACACCAAAATTTAATGTACTAAAAAAAACCATGTGATTCTCGACAACGTTGAATTTTCATAACAAGACCTTGGCAATACTTGACATTTTTATTCCAATAAAGAGGAAAAATAGATTCAAAATCTTTACGCCGATAGGCATTTTTTCTATGGAGGTGTCTTTGGAAAAGTATTGTACCTGTTTCATTGTCCCTTCCGCCAATCCAGATTTCACGTGTGTCTTGTAATTTGATGACGTGTATCCTCATGATTTGCTGGAAGCTGGTGCATGTCCTTGCGATTGTGTTGTCGTTGCTGTGTGATGTGTAGCTGTTGGAAACGTAGTTTGAGTCGCAATAAGGGCAACAAGCAAGATCAGGAAAGGCCACAATGTAGTAGGGTTTGCGAGCGGCAAGGAGGGAGGCGAAGCAACAGAAATGGGAAATGCAGAACTAAGTTATCTAAACCTAGGAAGCATAAGGTTGGATCTATCCCAATTGAATAGAAGCCTTATCTCCTATCTTGAGCATTGAATCCCGATCCACCCGCCATTCCTGAACTTGAACTCTTTTTATGGATTTGGACATATGGCATTAAGGGAAAGCTACAAATATTGTTTCTAAGGGCATAAAGATGGAGATGAGGCAAGGAATTTTGCTTCTATGGAAAGTTTGTATCGACTAAGATGGAGTACCCATTCCATCTATTGTGTATGTATATATAGGATCTTCAGAGGAGGACATGCATATCATTCTTTATGTAAATGCAAACATATATACTGCCTGTTTTGCTAAAACTCTCAGGCTCAAAGCTGCTTTAGTTCGCATATATCATTTCACGATGTGAATACTACATCACCTCCATAAAAGAGGTATGGTCCCCCTAAAATATTATATCCACAACCTTTTCTCCTAAATAGTTATTAACAAATTGAAAGCGAGCCAAAAAGGCTAGAACATAAATGCTCAGTGTCAGTGAAGAAATTATGGAAATCTCGTCGAACTTTCATGACCTCCAAGGGGAAAGGTATGAAACAGAAGTTGGCCTTGATGAATGTCCTGAACAAAAAGAAGAGGACATACAAAAATGGACAAATCCACTTTGTCTCGTCTTCCAAGAGACAAAATTTCCTATTTGTTAACTTCAAATACTCAAACGACGATGAAGAAGATGGTCGTTTTAGGAAGGAGCTGTGAAATTGGAACATCATAACCATGTCCTGTTTTTTTGGTAGCATAGACATTGAACCCACAAATGACCAGTTTGTGTATGTTACAAATATGTATGCTTCAAGGTCTCAGATATTCAATTCCTTAGAGGAAACGGATAACAAGGCTGATAAGATCAAAGGCCAAAGGGATGTAATTTCCAGCGGTAGTGGCAGTTCTTCAGCAAATGGAAATGAAAACGAGAAATCGAGGTAGCATCAGCCTGCATCAGTTCAGGGAATTGAAGAGAGAAAGGGTATAGAACTTGAGGAAGATTCAAATATTGAGAGAGAGGATTCAGAGGAGATTGATAGAGTCGAGGAGAAACACCATGATTTAACCTTAAGTTTTATGTGTGGCATGCTGAAGGCAATTGGTGGCATCTCAACTACGATGAAATTTTTCAACTGCTACAGAGAGAACACCTACAATGGATCCATAAAATCCCTCCTCTTGTGTATTAAAAGGCCATTATCTCATGAAAATTTTCATTTTGTTGGAGAAAGTGGTACAAGAGCTTCTCAGTACTAGGAAACTCCATTATCTTCTACAATGTTCCATCGAAATATGAGAGAGATTGTACAATAGATAGGATGATTTTATTTATTTATCGAGGAACTTTGTAGGATGTTATTAATATTAATGTGGTAATTTCACAGAATCCCTCTTGTTCTGTAGTAGGAGGCCATCGGCTCATGCAGACTGTGATTGTGCAGAGAGTGGTTTAGGAGATTCCCAGTGCTAGGAAACTCTATTATCTTCTACCAATGTTTTGATGAAATTTGGTTGAGATGGAAAAATAGGTAGGATGCTTTTATTTGTCCCCGGGTGTTCCAAGTGCTTTGTAGGATATTAGTCATAATAATGTGGCATTTTCACAGAATCCCTCCTCTTCGGTTGTTAGTCTTGATATTTGTTGTCCAACTAACATATGATTTGAATGGAATGTCACACAATCCATCGAGACCATCATAAGAGAATTTTCTTAAAATTAGTTGCTTATGCTATTGGCACAAGGAAGTTGAATGAGGTAGTGACACCTGTGATTCACTGCTTAGCAAAACAAAGATGCGATTTCATTCAAGTGCATTGAAAACCTGTTTACATTTGGTGTCCCGCACTTTCCATAATGGTCTAAATTAGAGCACCACCAATGTTGATTTGGGGATCAATCGTCGCCTAAACTTCTCTCTCTATTTTGTTGTGTTTATATGCCAACAACATTAGTCTCGATGAGTAATATATCATCCTTCATCACAACCACTCATCATAAACTTCTTTATTGCAGATTCTATGACTTCTATCAATTCTTAGTTATAAGCCTTTTAGAGTGAGGCCTGAGATGAATCCATTATCTATGGTATCCCATTGATGATGCCAAAGTTGTTGGGAATGTTTCATTATTTCCACACAACTTCTATCTATAAATTTTACTACAAATATGGTAAATTGTTAAAAATATACATACTAAGATGCCAAACTTAATTTTTGTCTTATATTAATCTATTAATCTATTAATGTATGAGAGCAAATCTTCATAAAAAACAGGCTACCGAATAGCTAGAAACAAATCCTACAACCCTTTCCATTGAAAGTGCACGTGTATAATTTGTCTTCCCCCAATGCACCATTGTTCCATGGCATTCGAGAATATGGCCAGATATGGATAGGATATAGTACTATACATAATCTACAAGAGTGATTATGGATATTTTGCAACCAAAAGCAAGAGCATGCTGCAATAAAGTGTAAGGAATTTTTCCAGGATGCTGTGGAGATGTTCCACAATATGTCTGCACCCAACACCCATATATTTGTGGAACCACCAAGGGAGAAAAGGATAGGACCTGCAAATACCAGTCATAAATTTAGAAGGATACCAACAGGAAGCTCCAAAGGAAGCCATCAATTCATGCAGATTGTGATTGTGTAGAGAGTAGTCCAGGATATTCTCAGTGCCATGAAACACTATTATATTAATCCCATTTTAAGATAATGGAAGGTCTACACCTAGAGAAAAATTTATTTCATGCACCTTCTTTTGGGTTTTTTCCCCAAAACATCAAATTGATTTTAGTTTCCTCATTTTCAACCATTTCACCCTCCAACAATAACTTGTTGGTGTATTATTGTATTAATTTGTCACAGTGGTCTAGGGACTGAAAACACAGTCTCATAAAGAATTCAAACAATTATGCATAGAATTGGAAAAATGGTGCTGCAATGGAAGTAGCAACTCTGTATAATCAAATGAATAATGAATAATACAATACAATGATCATGCAAGATGCATGAATGCCAAGACAATTCAAATTCCCAAGGAGGCCATTCAAATTGAATGAGTGGGTGTAGCTTAACAGACTGTAAGCCACAGTGAACACGCAAGTTAACCAACTGATCAAGTCCTGATTGAGTCAACTGAGTCCTAACTGAAGTCAGAGTGTAATAAATGATTGAGTCTAACTGAAAGTAGCTCAGACACATGGCACTGCATGCCAACCAACAAGTGGTAACGCATCAATAACTCCAATGAACCCCGATGAGGTTAACTGAATTCAAACTGGCCATCAGAGGTGGTTGGAAGCGCCCCTGTTAACTCTAGTTCATTAAATATTAAAAAAATAATTAATATAATGAATGGAGGCGCCTTTACCACTGATCCGTAGGACCTCAAATTTAGTGCTTTAAAAGTTTGTTGTAAAAGAATGCATGCAACATGTTAATTAATAGAACAGCATTAACAGAAATTAAATGCTCAAAATAGGAATGAAAAACAAGACTGATAAACAGATGCCAAGTAGAAAAAACAGAAACAGAGTCACAACCAACAGTTGATAACGGAGTTCACCCCCTCCACTGGGCTACGTCTCCAGGTCCCTCTCCAATGGGAACCGATCCAATTAAATGCTTTTAAAATGGTACAAATGGTTCTGGACTCAAATCAATTTCAGCAGTATAGACAAAAGTCTCCAAGACCTCTTCTCTGGACTAATACAAATTTGCCTTCAAAAGCAAAGAAATGCCATCTAAAACAGAGAAGACAGTCGACTCTTTACAATCACAGCAACTGGACATTAACAGTAAAGTCTTCAAGACCTCCTCTCTGAAAGTTGCAAAACTAGACTTCAACAGGCAAAGAAGCCAAGTACAACTGAGAGTAGTCGACTCAACAGGAACAACATATGGATAGTTTCACAGCAACCTCTCCAAGTCTGCATTCTCAACCAATTCCCTCCACCTTCTCTAAATGAACTCCTCTATTTAAGCCTCATCTTTGCCGTTATAAAATGAGCCGAAATGTTCCAGAAGTGCGATGGTTCACCTCCTTCTGCCCAATGCCCCAGGCTGTTCATCTCTTGACGTTACAATCACACGGCATCAAGATTCTGCAAATCCATTTTGAAAATGCGCCCCGCGCGAACCATTGCAATGTTTGAGTCGGAAGGTTTTGTTATCTGCTCGTCCGCCGTTACGGAAGAGGATAAGCAATGGGCTCCGACGATCTCTTCCTCAATCGGCAGTCATTTGGTTTTGTCCAAGTCGGGAGGTATGTTACTTTGGTTTCCTGCAGTTGCGGACGGTCAGACAGTAAAGTCTCCCGATTTGACTTTTCAACCTGTAAGTCTTGGGCTTCCTCCATTGCGGCTACCGAATCGCTCCGTCTTCCGATCCTTTCTATATCTGCCGTTGCGGAAGGGGAAATGCTTCCGACTTCTGATCAAGATTGTGCCCATCGTTGCGGAAGGGGAAATGCTTCCGACTTTCGATCAAGATTGTGCCCATCGTTGCGGAAGGGGAAATGCTTCCGAATTTCTATCCGTTAAGCTTCCGCCGTTGTGGCTGCCGGAAGGCTTTCGAGCCCCGCCGTTGTGGAAAGGGGAAAGCTTGCGACCGCCGATCCTTGTATTTTTTTTCGTCCCATTATCCCCGTGGACAGACTAGTCGTTGGCTACCCACCGTTGCGGAAGAAGAAGCTCTTCCATCCCCCGATGTTGCGGAAGGAAATCCCTTCCGACCTCCGACGTGGTCAACAGACCGTGAACCAATCATTAAACTGTTAACCATTAACTGCACGGCTTCTTTGAACCATGTACCATATTGGATCGTTAACGAGGAATAATCCGTCGGATCAACCACTCACCTTAACTGATTGTAACCATTAGTTATCAATTAGGTGCATTTATGACACTTAGATCACCCCCAGAGTGCTCCAGTTAGCCTCCCTGAATGAAGGAGAAGGCTTAGTTGGCCTCCTTGACTGAAGGCAGGCGTGGGTGTGCTCATGCCGATGTCATATAATGCTCCTCTCATGCCAATTAAGTCAATAAAACTTAGGATAGTGGTTTAAAAAGGCCAAATTGATCAAATTAAATGTGCATGGTGGGTAAATGTCTCCAACACCCCCCCTTAAGCTATACTCAGAAGAGGTAGAAAACATAAAGTGCATGAAATACTAGGGCCCCAACAACTAAGGCCATAGGTCACCCTATACAATAAAGTAACTAAAACAATGCTCAAGAATAAATCTAAGTGAGGAAAAGAGGGAAAACCCAGTGGGAAAAATTCCCCCTCAAGCTGAACACTGAAAGTAGTCTGATCACCCTGATGAACTCACCCCTAATAGTGAACAAAGGTAATTGAACTTCTTTTCTGAAAATATCTTGGTGAAGATGTCTGCAATCTTCTCATCAGTCAGGTAGTATTGCAGAATGATGGTCTTGTCATGCACTAATTCCCTAATATAGTGCATGTGTATCTCTACATGCTTGGTCCTCTGCTTGGTAATTGGATCTGTGGATATCTTAATAGCACTTTGATTGTCACAAAAGAGGACAGTGGACAAAGTAATACCAATATCAAACTATGAAAGAATGCCTTGCAACCAAACAGCTTGGATGCAAGCATTCACCGCTCCTCGATACTCGGCCTTTGCTAAAGACAATACTATGGCGGCCTGGTTTTTGCTAGACCATCAATTGGGGCCACCACTAAACATGAAGACATATCTAAAAGTAGACTTCTGATCAATAGAATCACCCACCCAATCGGAATCTGTGTAACCAACCAGCTCTAGCTCGGAGTCTGTAGCATAGTGAATGTCGTAGGTCCTGGTTCCCTGAATATACAAGAGGATCATCTTATCTCCCTTCCAATGAATATAATGAGGCTTCTACATATATCTTGACACAACATTCATGACATAACAGATATCAGGCCTAGAATGAGTCAAGTAGAGAAAGATACCTATCAGTTGTCGATAAATAGTGCAATCCATGGGAGGTGTGCTTTTTCCTTCTTCAAGGTTGATCCCTGAACGGAAAGGGAATGGATCAGCCTTACATTCAGCCATGTTAAACTTGAATAACAGGTCTTATATGTATTTGGACTGAGTTACCATTATCCCATCAAAATTTTGCTCAATTTTGAGCCCAAGGAATTGCTTCAAGAGCCCCAAATCGCTCATTTGAAATGCATCGTGGAGAGCAGTTTTGATGATTGAAATAGAAGTAACTGTGCTACCCGTAATCAGTAATTCATAAAATTATAAAATAATAATAATCAAATGACCATCATACTTGTGTATATACACATTCGGATCTGATTTACCTCTTTGGAAGTTTTGCAAGAGAAGGAAGGCATCCATCTTGGAATACCACTCTCTTGGGGCCTGTTTTAACCCGTATAATGACTTCTTTAGCTTGAAAACCAAAGATGGATCATAAATGTATCCCTTAGGTTGCTTCATTTATATCTCCTAATGAATATCTCCATGCATAAAGGCAGACTTAACATCCATATCATGCACTTCTCAGTGCTTAGATGCTGAAATTGCCAAAACTAGACGGATGGAGTCCATTTTTGCAACCGGTGCAAAAGTCTCATGGTAGTCCACACCTTGGACTTGGGAGAAACATTTTGCTACCAGACTTGCCTTATATTTTTAGGTGCTTCCATATACAACAACCTTAGTCTGAAACACCCACTTGCATTGAACCAATTTCCTCCCTGGAGGAAGAGAAACTGTGCTTCCATCCATGGCAACTTGCCATCTCGGATCCTTCCAAGCATGGTAGTAGAACTTAGGGCCTGAACTTATCATCAAATAAAAATATTCGGATAGAGAATAATCAAGACAAGAGAGCACAATACCTGCTCTTTGGAAATCAGATCGGGTTCTCCTTGGATCATCCGGATTTCCAATGTTATCTCCTACGGAGGAGATTGTCTGTCGGGCCCAAGTTGGGAGATGATTTTATACTTCAGGTTCTTATTCACCATCTGATGTTTGCTATACACTGACATCATAAATCAGAGGATTTAAATCAGGGTCATCACCCCCATTTACATCATCCAAATATTCAGTAGAATAGGAAGGAAATTCAACAGTTTTCTCCTTCACTAGTTCTACCTCCTGAAGAGGCTCATCGAACATGACACTCCTTTTAATGATGATCTATCTTGTTTTGATATAAAAAATCTTGAAACCTTTATATTCATCAAGATATCTGATAAACATACATTCAATGCTTTGCGGTTGCAAAGACCTTCTTTATCAAGCGAAATTCGGGCCCATGCAGTGGACCCAAACACCCTCGGGTTCGACACATCCGGCTTGTGTCCGAAATATGCTTCAAAAGGGGTATTCCCTTTCAAGGATGAGTATGACACTCTGTTCTGAATATATTCTGCAGTATGCATGGATTCTTCCCACAAATTTGCAGCCAACTTCTTTGATTCCAACATGCAGCTGGTCATCTCCTTGAGAGACCGATTCTTCCTCTCTGCTACATTATTCTGCTGGGGAGTGTAGGGGATTGAATGTTGGATCTGAATACCAATTTGGGAACATATATGTAGTAACTCATTACTGACATACTCCCCACCATTATCAGATCTCAAAATATTGATCTTTTTTCCAGATGCATTCTCAATCAAGGCCTTCAATTCAATGAATTTTTCCAAGATTTCTGACTTCTTTTTGATAAAAAAGACCCATGTGTATCTGGAAAAGTCATCAATGAAAGTCATAATGTACCTTGATCCATTCATGGATTTGATAGAAATGTGACCATGGATATCAGAATTTATCAGTCCCAAGATGCATGATGCTCAGCTTTCCTTCCCCTTATCGAACTTATGCTTAGGGTGCTTTCCAACAACACAACCCTTGCAAATTCTAGTGGTAGCTTTGATGACTGGGAGGCCTTCAACCATAGAATTATTCTATAATTGCTACAAGTATTTGAATTTCATATGGCTGAACCTCTCATGCCACAGTATACTAACTTCATTTCAATGAGTCATCAATGTGGTGGGCTTTACATCCACCACAAAATGGGAGAACTCGTAGGCTTTTGCATGATGGTTTGCAAGGCCTTTTATTACAAGTTTTCCAGATGCAAGTTCTATGATCTCTACATCATCCAAGCTAAAGGAGACTCTCTTGGGCACTCCCATATGTTTCATTTGATAAACAATTAGGAGGTTTGATGTAAGAGATGGTACATACAGAACATTGGAAAAATAACCATGCTCAAGATCTACAGTACCTTGTCCTTCTGATATGATTGGGGAGTCATCTTCCATGTGCATGGAAATGGATTTTTCGGTCTCCAAGGATGATAAGGAGTCTCTTTCGGCCATCATGCGGTTCGAAGCTCCAGAATCTATCAAGAGTGCTTTGGACTTTGAAGTGCTTGCCATGAGGGCATGACCTTTTTCATGCTATGGTTCCCGATCTTGTTGATCTCTCCTCCAGAAGCTTTTCGGAAGATTGATGTGATTTATATCAAGGAGAGAAGTAGCTTCATCAAGCTTCTTTTTCATGCAGGTATGTTCAGGGTGGAAGCCCTTGCTGCAGTATGAACACTTGACTTTTTCCTTTCCATGATTCCCTTTGCCATTGTTCTTCTTCGAGTCGGAAGACTCTTCATGCTGTTGGTTTTCAACTTTAGGCTTAGGAGCTTCGAATTTGGTTTTTGGGTTCTTCTGCTACTTTCCTTTACCCTTCAGATCTTTGGGCCCAGAGACATGGAGGGCTTGATAATGGGAGGATATGATGATCCCCATCTAGACAAGATTATCATGTTCACTTGTTAGGGACTCAATGAAGGCATCTTCCATCCAGGGGTTGTGAGTTTCCTCGCACGGAATGTAAAGACAAACACCGAATAATCAGCTCCAAGTTTGGAGAGTATGGCAAGGTTGAGCTGATAATCCTCCTTCTCCACCTTACATTTCTTCAACAGTAAGACAATGTGCTTGAACTTTATGAAAAAATCATTTAAGGTCTCAAAATTGGAAGGCTAGAGAGACATCAACTAGTTTTCAAGCTGCTATACTCTCAAATCATCTTGTTTTCCATACAGGGTTTCCAATTTGTCCCAAATTTCCTTAGGAGTCTTCAATCCCGAGAGATGGAAAATAAGATCTCAGGAAATAAAGAGGCATAAGAATCCGAATGCTTCATGTTTCTTGGTCAAGAATCTAGCTTTATCTATCACATGAGTAGGCTCTTATTCAGTGTCCATAGTGACCCTATAGAGTCCTCTGGCATGTAGTTGGATCTCCATATCTCCTTTCCATGAATGGAAATTGAACGGAGTCAAGTTTTCGATGGAAGAAGCCATCTCAAACTGCTGGAGCAAATGCTTTCACCTGTTAAAACCTGCAAATCACAACAAAAGGGGCATTGTAAGGTCAAACAGCTTACACATTTTAATATTTCATCACACCCAACATAGTTGATCAAGCAAGCTTGACCAACAATTCCTTAACTTGGGGTATTAAGTGGCAATCCTTGGCTTCTAGTACAGTGCTGGATTTTTGAGCTTTTGCTCAATTTTTCACGCAATATCTGTCAAAAACCATGTTTTTGAGAGATCTGAGCTTCGTTCCACCGTGAGCTCTGATACCATATTAATTTGTCACATTGGTCTAGGGACTGGAAACACAGTCTCACAAAGAATTCAGACAATTATGCATAGAATTGGCAAAATGGTGATGCAATGGAAGTAGCAAGTCTATATAATCAAATGAATAATGAATAATACAATACAATGATCATGCAAGATGCATGAATTCCAAGACAATTTGAATTCCCAAGGAGGTCATTCGAATTGAATGAGTGGGTGTAACTTAACAGACTGTCAGCCACAGTGAACACACAAGTTAACCAATTGATCAAGTCCTTATTGACTCAACTGAGTCCTAACTGAATTTGGAGTGCAATAAATGACTGAGTCTAACTGAAATTAGCTCAGACACATGTCACTGCATGCCAACCAACAAGTGGTAGCACATCAATAACTCCAATGAACCCCGATGAGGTTAACTAAAGTCAAACTGGCCATCAGAGGTGGTTGGAGGCACCCCTGTTGACTCTAGTTCATTAAATATTAATAAAATAATTAATATAATGAATGGAGGCACCTTTACCACTCACCTTAATTGATTGTAATCATTAGTTATCAATTAGGTGCATTTATGACACTCAGATCACCCTCGGAGTTCTCTAGTTAGCCTCCCCGAATGAAGGAGAACATTTAGTTGGCCTCCTTGACTGAAGGTAGGCATGGGTGTGCTCATGCTGATGTCATATAGTGCTCCTCTGATGCCAATTAAGTCAATAAAACTTAGGATAGTGGTTTAACAAGGCCAAATTGACCAAATTGAGTGTGCATGGTGGGTAAATGTCTCCAACATATTGCACCTGTTTGTGGAAATTTCTAATGTAGTCTCTTTTCTCAAACTTAGGATCCATACTTTCACCGATAACACATTGTGGTCGAACTCAAGATGTTGCTATGGTTTTGAGTTAATCACCTGAATCTTACAATATTTTGTTATGAGTAGCATGTTCATATTATCTTTTCAACATTGAGTATTGCCACATTCGCTTGTTAAGGAAACAACCTTTTGTAATAAGGTGAAGTATAATGGCCTAACATGGCCTTTCATGTTCATTCATAGTGGAAATTCTAGACAAGAGGTTGGAGATGGCGCCAAAAGTTTCCTATTGATGGGAAATGAGGTTTCAATCCTTGTGGACAATACTGACACTCTATCTAAAAACCAATCCATTTGATTTTCTATATCTTGGGGGATGAATGATTGTATATGCATAGAAGGAAATATATTTGAATATGTTCCTTTGTAGGTTGCAAGTTGTTTGGCCTACACTCAAATAGTGTAGGATATCATTACTTGGACATGTGGGGATTTTAGTTGGGTTACATTATGGGGTGATGCTATCTCTTGAACTGTGGTCTTTTGTTTATGGGTACAGGTGCCAAATAGCCAAAATATTGTGAGGTCACAATTATGTGATTAAATTCCATGAGTTAGGTGCATAATAGTAATATATTGCAATGCTATCCTTATAATGAAGATAAGCAAGCTTGGGATACAAATTTATGCCACTTACTTTGGGTAGATGATATCTCCAATGCTATAAGTTCTCAATTACATGCTTTACTACATTATATAAAAAATGCAACAAGCCTACCAAGGAAATATTCAAAACTCTAGACACTAAGGAGGTTGGGGAATCCTTCACTTACACGAAGATATCCATGGGTCATTCAACCAACCAAATAGAAATTGAGCATGAATTTGGGGAACATTATAATATAGTGTTCTAATCCCAATGGATGTTATTAGAATGGAAAGAAGCTACCAAAAATTTCCCTATTATTGGTAGGGGTTTTGGGTAAGTGACTTGCGCAGCATCGCGGCAGCTGCGCAACCTCACGTGGTATCGCGCAAGGCCAGATTAGCATGATGGGAGGAATAATAACCGCTTTGAATATTGTTTATGTTATTTGACCAAGTTTTGTTGTAATAGGTCATTAGCGGTTATAAGTTAGTTAGAAGTGGACCCTCAATGTAAGGTGCAATCCAATTTATAGATCTAGTTTTGCAAATAGAAAATGATCATGATGGGAAAGAGCTACCGACTGAGTCTAGGAGAATCACTTCGCGCGATATGGTTTTGTGAAGAATTCCTTGTGTACCTGCAATTGATCTAGGTTCTCCTGATGTATGCAGTCTCCAGTTTTGGAGAAGAATTGTGTAATGTGTTTTCGTTGCGCAATATTAATATGATATGGTGATTGTGGCACAAATCTTGTCTGTTATTATTGTTGCAATCTTGTTTGTTATTGATGTTGCGATTTAATCTGTTATGATGTTGTGATATATTTTGTTATGATGACATAATGTAGATGTGATCTAGTCTCTTCCTACTACATCAATGTGATCTATTTTGCTACTATGCCGATGCAATCTGTTTTTTGCTACTATCTGTTGCACGATGAGTATATATGTTTCATGAATAATGCTGCGATATTGTGATAACTGTGTGATAATATGATGATTCCATAAGTTATGAGTACCCTCTACAAGTTGAAGAAATAGTGTAAAGTCGAATGCTAGCTCTGGATTGGGCAGTTATGGTGTCCTTCCGTCGTATCCCCATATCCTCCCTCCCCACTGCCGGAAACTCGGTTCCGACATCTCTCCCTTGAACGCCTCGGGTGAGACCTCGTCTACTCTGCAGACATTGCTGTGCAGGGTAAAACCTGTCTGGGCCGGCTCTCAGGGAGATTGCACTATAGGGAATCAACAGAGTGGGAACCCCTGTCGATGAGGCTTTGTTGGTGGGTTTCACCAACAAATGGTTCTGTTGCCGGGACCTGAGTTGCTATTAAGAGGAGGATATGTTTTAGCATACAACTCAACTGGAGATTGAAGGATGGTTTAATCTAAAATTGTGGGAGTTTATCATATCTGAAAATTGGAATCCGAAGTTGTCGACGGGCCACTTGCTAGACAGGTATATCCACGATGGTCCTCACGAATGGCTCTTTTGTGAATTTCCTGTCCTCTTGTAGGAATGGATGGAAACGTTAACTAAGAAGAAGACAAACTTTCAAGGAGGAGAGCTGACATCCTGGACCCCAGAGTTAGTCCAGATGTTACAAGAAACCAATAATAAAGCATCGCAGGCAGTTTAAGTGTGGTTGGATAGTATCTTAGAAGGATACATCATTGAGTTTGCAGTCGACACAAATAAGTCCTTTAGCGACGCAGAAAGAGAGTTCTTTAGTGGACCTCAAGGAAAGTTCTTGCTGTCGCTACAGCTGGCCATTAAGCAACTGGTCTGTGAAAAAAGTATTTTTAAGAAGGACCAAGAGTAGTGGAACTCTGGTGTGCGCAGGATGTATGCACTGCGATGAAAGGGGGGGATGCATGAAAAGGTAAGGGGTAGATGGGCGTGAGTTCTAGTGAGAATGTGAAGGTCGTCCGAGGAAAAAAGTGGTTGTACAAGGGGAGGAGCAAGGTTTTGAGAGAAGAAGAAGAGGACAAGAGAAGGTCTTGCCACAATCGAAGTGCAATGCCATGAAGAATAACCACATGCGATGAAGCGACCTTTTTGTGATGACAAGGATGAGAAGACCTAGGTTATGCCCGAAAGAACAACAGGGTCAAACCCTAGCAGTAACATGCCCACACCTCCGTGCACTACTCCACCATAAGGAAACAATACACACTTTGCTTCGACTTGGCCGACGTGTCAGAAAATGTCTAGTAATAGAGGACCAATAGGAGGAAGAAGGCCTAGAATGGCAGGCGATGAAATGAAGTTACCAATCTTCAACGGGAATGGAACTGACGATCCAGAGTAGTACTGGTTCTTATGTGAGGTGATCTAGACCGCCCGACAAACTGTCAATGATGATGTGAAGAAAAGTCAGCTAGCCGCTACTCTAAGGGGCTGTGCACTGGAATGGTTCATGAGATTGACGTTGATACCTCAGAGGGGGTACTGTGAAGAAATTGATGAGATCCAAATGGGGTTATTTGAAGAATTTCAAAAGCCAAAATATGAGGCTCAGTATATTACTGAATTGAAGGAGATCAAACAGTTCCCCAATGAGACCATTTGGCACTTTGATCAGCGGTTTAAGACACTGATGGCTTGATTCAGTTTTCAGATGAGCGATGTCCAGCACAAGGAATGGTTCATTGTTGCCCTTGTCCCGCATATCAGACAACCACTAATGCAACAAAAGATTACGACACAGAGCGAGGCTCTAGAGACTGCAATGAAATTGGAGGCATCACCAATAGGAGATGTGGTCGAAATGAAATAGCTTCAAACATAATTGGCCAATTTGATGCTCCAATTGCAAGATATCAAAAATTCCAAGGAATATTGCGATGATCTTTGGTGCACCCGTTGCCATGAAGGAGGACATACCAAGGACACCTGTTCGACATTTCGGAATTATTTGTTGTCGAGAGCCCCGAATCCGTTGAGCTGTGTTGGTGTACCATGGTGTCGCATATGTCAGGTCTATCGGAATCAACATGAGAACTATGTTTAAATCCAGAAGATGGTTACCAAGGAAGAAAATTTGTACTGTACATTTTGTCGGTCAGTTGGACATGACGACAAAAAATTATGTGCTTATGATTTTCTCCAGGAAAGGACTTATGATTCATACTTTGTGAAAGGTGAGGACCTCCGGACAGCGCAAGCACAGCTGCAAGTAGTACAACCAGCAACACAGGTGTCGTATACACCACCACCTCTGTTACAGTTTTTCCCGGTGCAACCACAACAATAGTTTATAGTGCAACCACAGTTTGCAACTCAGCTGCAAATGGTGGTACAACCACAGTATAACCAGGCACCATGACTATAGTATAATTAGCCACAATATGTTCAAGCCGCGCACTATGTCCAGTAGCAAACTAACCCACTGCAGCAACAAATGGCCCAACCGTAGTTTCAACAAGGAGGAGACCGAGGAGGATTCCATAGAGGGTTCAGAGGTTGAGGAGGAGGACAAGGTCGTGAATCAATCCAATGCTACACTTGTGGGGTATTTGGGCATTATCAGACGGAGTGCCCTCATGCACAATGAACATACTGTGTAGCCAGCGATCATAATGTCTAAAGTTTCCCTCAGCTGATTGAAAAATGGCAGGCAAGAAATATGCCTCAGTTACAGAATGCACAAAATCACAATCAGCCTACATTCCAAGTACAAAACCAGCCGATAATGGAGAACTAGGTCCCACCGCAGACTCAGACCCAGAACCCACCTCAGACTCAGAACCAACTGATGAATAAAGCATTGAATCAGAACCCGCCATTAAACTTGAATCAAGGATCGACAATTGCCACTATTCAGGCCGAGCTGCAGATGAAAGATGTCAACATTGGGATTGCCACTCACGCTGGTGTGACAACTGGAGAATATGGACCATGGTTGCAAGTTTGAATCGCTGGTAAGAAAAAGGTCTCATTTGATATTGCGATAGAGAAATATACCTTCTTTGACGCAAATCATGTAATCAGGAGAAATCCGGGTAAGTTACCGATTGTTGATATGTCATTTGCTTTCAATCCATCTGTAGAGGCAGGACCATCGCGGCATCATGGTACCTTGCGAATTTTTTTTGAAAGTTGTCTATCGCTAGAAAGGGACTCTGATTCCCTTGTCGAGCTTGAGACATTATTGCACCACCCAGATAAGACAGTGAAGGATTCCATTGTGAATTCCTTGCAAAAAAGGAATACAAGTAATGAGATGAGGATGAATATCCAGATTGGAGATTATGAGGTTGACTCGGTCATTCTAGATCTTAGATATGATGTAAACATTATGACCAGGCAAACCTAGTAGTTGATGGGAAAGCCAACATTGGGATGGTCACTGGTACAGCTACGAATAGCAAACCAGGTGAAGGTTCATCCCATTGGTTGTGTTTCAAACTTGGTTGTCGACATTGAAGGTATGAAAAGGCATGCTGATTTTGATGTGATAGAAGTTGTAGAAGACGATGGTTCCTATCTGGTGTTTCTAGGTATTGGATGGGATAATCATAGCATGGTAGTTATCAACTTCAAAAAATGAGTTATGAAATTTGAAAACTAGGATGTCAGGGTCATTGCTCCTATGGACCCTCAGGAAGGACGGCGATATATTGAACCTGTAAAGGATGAAGTTGGGAGAAGTTGGGATAATTATTATAACGTCTCTGAGGACTATATCCATCCTCCTGTCGATGGCGGACTTGGATGGTGTAGCGCAAGTTTCGCATCCTCTGACTTTGACGATGCTCTAGAAAATTGGCAGAATCTGTTGCATGAGGTATCATTCAGGAAATGTGGGTTGATTACACAGTCTCTCCGACATGTTGCGACTAAGACTGTCGATTTTCCCATTTATGAAGGATTTCCAGGACTATCAGAGTTCTTTCAGGAATTTGAAGAGAAATTTTTTGAACCGCAAAGGATACTGGCTCTTGACATAGCACTGAAGACTACTCTAGCTCGATGGTGGGAGACACACAAACATATGATCCATGACTGGGAACAGTGCTGCAGATTGATGATGGTATGATTTGGTAATGTAGAGGTCTATCATGCCAAGAGATATGATGGATGAAATGATCCCACCGGACATTTAATCGAGTGTAATACTTTATGGGCGTCGCGACCCAGGGATGAATGGGGCCATGATTTCGTTCACACTGTGGAAGAAATGCCGAGATCCTGGTATGTGGCAGCAGAGTTGCATAGGACTATCACCACTTGGGAAGAGTTGTCTATTTGTTTTGCATAGATGTTTAGTTTTTAGGACATCAACCCAAAGGTATGAAATGCTTTACAAATCATCTGCGATGTCATACTCAAGGTCACCCTTGTCGCCTATCCAATTGATCCACATGCACATTGTTCAATTCAGTCCATGATGGCCTATTACAACTTGTCGAGGGAACCTGAAGATGATGATGAGTTGCAGAATGTTAATATTCTAGAGTCTGAAGGAATTCGTGATGTCGCATCCCCCGACATACCGATGGACTCGATGAGTCAGTCGTTGAAGATCCGAAAATTTAACATTGGGTCGGCAGAGAACCTGAAATTTTCCAATGTTGGAGACTACCAGGATGAGGAGACCACGGCTAGGATCACAGACTTGCTACATGAATTCCATGACCATTTTTCGACACGGTTTTCAGATATGAAGGGAATTTTAGGAGACTTGGGGGAGATAAAAATCGTGTTAAAACCAGATGCCAAACCAGTGCGACAGAGGCCATATTGACTGAATCCATGATACAAGGACCGTGTGAAGGCCGAGATTAACCAGATGCTTGATACTGGGATCATCGATCCTATGGAAGAATCTGAGTGGATAAGTCGTATGGCGGTCCACGATAAAAAGACAAGAGAAATATGCATTTGTGTCGACTTAAGGAATTTGAAGGATGCATGTGTACATGATTCATTCCCGACCCCTTTTATAGATGAAGTTCTTGAAGGTGTAGGCATTTAGTAGATGTATTCTTTCATGGATGGCTCCTCGGGATACCACTAGATTTGGAATTCGAAGGAGGATCGTTATAAGACTACGTTTGTCACTGAGTGGGGTTGTTTTCAATATATAGTCATGCTGTTTGGGATGAATAATGCACCAGCTGTATTCTCTCGTGTAGTTGTCACCGTGTTTAAATATTTTATTCAAAAGTTCTTACAGGTGTATATGGACGATTGGAAAGTCTATGGACTGATTAGGTACCATCTGGACAACCTGCAGCTGATGCTAGAAAGGTTTTGACAGCATCAAATCACCTTGAACTCTAAAAAGTGTATTTTTTGTGCACCATTTGGCATGTCACTGGGACACATTGTCTGCAAAGAAGGTTTGTTGGTCGACCCAAAAAAAATCACGCTAATCCTCAGTATACCACCACCGACTAATGTCAAAATGCTTTGGGCCACACTGGGGCATACTGGGTACTATCGCAATTTTATCAAAGGATATGCTGTGATTACCGCCCCCATGGAGAAGCTGCTAAAGAAGGATGCAGCCTATGAATGGACTCAGTAATGTCAAGGAAGTTTTGACACTTTGAAATCCAAGATGGCCTCTGCACCCATACTGGTTTTTCCTGATTGGGATAAGGAGCTTCATGTGCATGTTGACGCTTCATGTATCATGCTGGGGGTCATTCTTGCACAACCAGGTAAGGGCGACATGGATCACTTGATTGCATATTCCAGTATAAAGTTGTCTTTTGTTGAACGAAATTATACAACGACGGAAAGGGAAGGCTTGATGATGGTTTATGCATTGCAAAAGTTCTACCACTACTTGTTGGGAAAACATTTCAATATGTTCACTGATCATTCTGCTTTGCAATACCTGGTTAATAAGCCTATGTTGGGGGGGAAGATCTGTCGATGGCTATTACTCTTCCAGAAGTTTGATTTTGAAATAGTTGTGAAGCCAAGATGATTGAACGCTGGCCTTGATCATCTGTCTCGCGTGAAGAATGGGGAAGAACCAACCAATATTGATGATGGATTACCAGATGTGCAATTGTTCCATGTTGACATCGCAGATGATCACTATGCACAAATTATTCATTTTTTGGCCACTGGTGTTGCCCTAGAGGACATGTCGACTAGCCAAAAGAAGCAGCTGGTCGTAAAAGCTTCTGATTTTCAACTAATTGCGGGACAGTTATATAAGCTTGGACCAAATGAAATCCTGCGATGGTGTATTTTACTGCATGAGCAGGGTCTCGTTCTCGAAGAAGCACATACAGGAATTGCAGGAGTTCACTATGGAGGTCAGCTACTACGCAGAAAGGTGTTGCGTGCTGGACTATGGTGGCCTATGTTGCATAATGATGCCGCAGACTATGTGAGGAGCTGGGACATCTTCCAACGTGTTGGTAAACCATCACGACAAGATGAGATGCCACTAGTACCACAAGTGACTCTGCAACCATTTGATAAATGGGCTATGGATTTTGTGGGTTCGATTAACCCACTAGGGAAGCGGACTGGTGTGCGATATATCATCACTGCAACTGACTATCTCACTAGGTGAGTGAAAAATGCACCAGTTGTGGATTGTACTGTTGCGACAGTAGCGAGATTCATCGTTGAAAAAATTGTGACAAGGTTTGGGTGTCCCAGGATCTTGATGAGTGACCAAGGTAGTCACTTCATCAACCGAACTGGGAAAGTGCTAACTGAGGAATTGCACGTGCAACACAAGAGGAGTACACCATACCATCCACAGGAGAATGGGACCATTGAGGCATTCAACAAAATATTGGACACAGCGTTGACTAAGGTATGTAACTCAAACCATGATGATTGGGACCTAAAAATTCTAGCGGTACTATGGGCCTATCGCACTACTTGTAAACGACTAACCGGTCTGACACCATTTAAGCTGGTGTATGGGAAAGAGGCAGTCATGCCCATGGAGTATATTGTTCCCAGCTTGCGCATTGCCACAAAGACGTGCTTGGATGATGTAGAAGCATTAGAAGAATGAATTGTGTAGTTAATCCAGCTTGAAGAAGACTATTTTATTGTTGGATTCCACTAGCAGGTTGTGAAGGATCGATAGAAGGCATGGCATGATCGCCACATTAAGATAAAACAGTTTGCGATAGGAGATTTGGTGTTGTTATATGACAGTAAGTTCATCAAGCATCCGTGTAAGTTACAAATGCACTGGTTAGGTCACTATCTTGTTCATTCTATTACTTTTGGTGGTGCAGTTCAACTACAGCAATTAGATGGTGCAATCTTACCGACGCTTATCAATGGGAGTCGCTTAAATCCCTACAGGTCGGGGCTGATGATGCGCACCACTTGAGGTGCTAAAAAAAGATGAAGATTTTAGTTCAGAACAACAAGGTGAGCCCCAGGGGAGAGGCTGCACAAGGTTACAATTGTTCGCGATAACTGGTCAACCACTTGAGACAGTTGCAAGGCTCTGTGGTGGTCAAACCAAGTAATAAAAGCAGGTAGTTAACTCAGTTGGCTAGTGAGGCTTGTTGAAGCAACCTATATTAATGAGTGATCAGACCATTAGAAGAGTAAGATCGCCGGTGGATTTGGAGTCATTAATACCCGATTTAGCAATAATGGTGAGGATAGATTTGGAAATGATGAATTTTGGATTGGAGGTGGCTATAAAACAACGCGTGGGATGCGTAAGGATGGCATTGTTCAGTTCAGTGATCAGAGAGTGTGAAGCAGAGCAGGGAATTGTGCATTGTGGTGAGAACTGTTGAGTGAATTGTAGTGTTGCAGTTTAGAGCTATCGAGTGCAGTTGAAAGGTTGAGGTGTGAGGAATGATGAGTGACCTCGACGCCATAGAGATTTCCAGTGAGTACGAGTCCCTGATTCGGCCCACAGTGGTTGAAGAAAAGATAATGAGTATGTCATTCGGTTCATAGTCCATTCCCAAGAGGAAGCGACAAGCTCAGAGGCCCAGCCCCACGCCACCGTAGAAGAGGCAAACTCGCACCTCGATGAGAGTGCAAGGAGAAGGAACTACACAGACCGGGCCGTTGAGCTTAGGAGTTTTTGAGTTCGCGGCACCTTGGGGTGTCTCTGTACATGAAATTTTGGGCTATGTATCTCCTACATGTCCAGGAGCCAATCCGAGGCAACTGTCAAAGAATCAGAAGTACCCACCAAAATTGCTGCCACTGCCGAAGGGGATAAAGTGTTCGGTCGACATCATCCCTGCGCTCATAAGGATGAAATTTGAAGACCGTGGCCTGCAATTTCTCAAAGATGTTAGGGATGAGCCTTATGAGTCAATTTCGATGGGGCTTGGTGCCCCAATTCAGTGAATTCCTCAACCATGGGTGAGTGGGTTGGATAAATCGGGATTGTTGGGGCTCATCAATATGCCTCATTTTGGGTGATTGAATGAATCCCATGCGTGCATGAATCAATTATTGGATTGCTTTCATGGAGGGATGCTTTGGTTGAACATGCCGATCCCTGTGAAAGTAGATTTGATCGCAAGAATCACAGGCTTGTTAAAGGCTAGGGAAGATCTGGTGCAGTATATCCATAGGCAAGATACGGACAAAAAGCTTGCCAAGCAGCTGAAGGAGCGCTTTGGTTTATAGTGTGGTGGCCGTTCTTATCGCATCAACAACATTAAATCATAGGAGGTGCGCATTGGTGCATGGATTCTGGAAAGAAAAGTAGTTTGTGGAAACCGACTAGTACAATGCAATTCTGGTGTTGTTGCATGCACCCATAAGTGTGCTAAAGGGGTGTAGATGAATTGGTCTCTGTTTTTGTTGAACCAGTTGCTAGAATATACACTAGCTGCTTAGGCTGGGCGGTCATTTTCATATAGTTGGTTTTTGATCCTTATTGCGCTAGTTTCTTGGATGGAACCAACAAATTACCAACCAATGGCAGTTAATGCAGAAAAGGTGTGTTGGGGTGCACGGTATCAAAACTTATGGTCGGTCAAAGAACCCAGTCGACAGATGGACCATGCCATCCACTTTTGGGTGTATTCGGAAGCATTGCAAGCTATGGCTGCTAGTTGTTGTGGTTCCTTGAGTCTCTCCTTACGATGTGGCCAAGTACCAGTGGATCCTTCAGTTTTCCATCAGGCCCCATTCTATCTACATTTAGGTGCAGAGGGATCTCGACAAGCTGTGGTTTCCTTTGCCATACAAACTCACAACAGAGGAATTGGATTCCATCATCTAAGAGTGGTTGACAGAATGGAAAAATCTAGTAATTCATGAGGAAATATCTGAGGAGCAGCCACTGGATGCCCCAAAAGAACCTTCCCAGAAGAACCTGAGCACTCATGACTTTGACAATAAGTCATCAACAGACCTTGAGGATGCAACACAATGCATGTGGGAGGAGACTCACACAAAATGGTGCCAGGATTATGAAGCAGGTAGTGGTACCAAGTCGGGGATGGAGGATCAACTACAATGGCTTATCAAAGCAGTCACTGACTCATCCATGGATGTGACAAAGGCGATCCAGGAGTCAAACCATGAAGAACTCAGAGTGGTAAGAGATCGATTAGATTCTATTTTTGGTATTATTTCTAGGTAGACATCTATGCGACCCATACTGTACGATATTCCGTCGATTAGCACTGAGCCCCAGTCCAGGAACGTGCAAGTTCCCCTGACTGCAATTGACGTGAATAATGAGTAAGTTCACCAGTTGTTGTGACCAATCCAGAGCGTGGCTTTGGACCTGAATAAGTTTTTCGCTGTGGATTTAGTGGAGTTGCAGCATGTTGTTTCCCTGGAATTGGAGGAACGACAAAAAGAGTTGACTGAGGGTTATTTCCAGTCCCAAAGCATCGCAAAGAAGCTACAGACACAAGCCGATGAGCTACATCAGGTCCGGGTGTAGCTGGCAGAAGAAAAAGTTCAGGAAATTGATGCCCTAAAGGAGACAGAGTTTGAACTGCAGCAGAAGGCTGCTAAGGAGATTACGGAATTGAAAAAGGTGCAAGATTGCCTGATCGTTGAGTAGGCCCAGATGTGTGCTAGGTGTGACGAGGTCGAGCAGACTATTTCTAAAACCTGCCAGCACATTTTTGAGAACACGGCCGACCTCACCCCAGTCGAAAAATCCAAACGATTGGGGAAAACTATTGTTCAAATTCAGGATAATAACCTCATGCTCCAGGCCCTGGTACAACCGACGATGCCACTGGAGAAGGTTGCAGAATGGAAAGCCTCCATTAAATACATTGCAACTAAGTTCGAAGGGATGGAGCAAGAGGCTGAAACCATTATGGAAGCGACAACGCAATTTCAGCAGAGCGTTGTCCAAGACAAGCAGCTTGATTAGCTAACCACGCAAGTACAAGAAGTAGAAGGTCAACTGATGAACTTGAAGACATCATTTAGGGCTATGCCACTGATGGTACAGATCACGCAGGCCGAGGAATTGAAGAATTTACAGTAGCAAGCCATCTGTGCATAGGAACGCCAACAAAAGCGTCGCGCTCAGCTTGATGAGTTTCAGGAAATTGGTGGATAGTTGGCTGTCAAAGTAGTCACCACATTGTAGGAGGTTCAATAGCATCAATAGGTGTTTAATAGCAAGGCCCAAGAGGAGCACCTGGTGAAGCAAGATTTGACTAATTGTCAGAGTACTACCGACAAAGTCCAGCTACAGGTACATGAGATTGTGCAACAATTTGAAGATTTCAAGGCGCATACGTTGGCACACACCCTGTCAACTTGACGTGGCTTGGGGACGAGCCACAAGACTGTGTTGGGGGCTTGTTGGAAGGGGTTTTGGGTAAGTGAGTTGTGCAGCATCGCGGCACCTATGCAACCTCACGTGGTACCGTGCAAGGCCAGATTAGCACGATGGAAGGAAGAATAACCGCTTTGAATATTTTATATGTTATTTGATCAAGTTTTGTTTTAATAGGCCATTAGTGGTTATAAGTTAGTTAGAAGTGGACCCTCAATGTAACAGTGCAAGCCTATTTATAGATCTAGTTTTGTAAATAGAAAATGATCATGATGGAAAAGAGCTACTGACTGATTCTAGGAGAATCGCATCAGAGGATAAACGAGACATAATATTTCATGTGATCTGGTTTTGTGAAGAATTCCCTATGTACTTGCGATTGATCTGGGTTCTCGTGATGTATGCAGTCTCTGGTTTTCTAGAAGAATTGTGTAATGTGGTTCTGTTGCACAAGATTAATATGATATGGTGATTGTGGCACAAATCTTGTCTCTCATTGTTGTTGCGATCTGATCTGTTATGATGCTGTGATCTATTCTGTTATGATGGCATAATGTGGATGTGATCTAGTCTCTTCCTGCTATATCAATGTGATCTGTTTTGCTGCTATGTCAATGCAATTTGTTTTCTGCTACTGTCTGTTGCGCAATGCGTAGATATGTTTCATGAATAATGCTACGATATTGTGATAACTGTGTGATAATATGATGATTGCATAAGTTATGAATACCCTCTGCAAGTTGAAAAAATAGTGTAAATTCGACTGCTAGCTCTAGATCGGGTAGTTATGGTATCCTTCCGTCGGATCCCCATATCCTCCCTCCCCACTGTCGGAAACGCGGTTCCGACAGCTTTCCCTTGAACGCCTCGGGTGAGACCTCGCCTGCTCCGTAGACATTGTTGGGCAGGGTAAAAGATGTTTGGGCCGGTGCTCAGGGATATTGCATTGTAGGGTTTCAACAAAGTGGGAACCCCTATTAACGAGGATTTGTTGGTGGGTTTCGCCAATACCTATTATCATACCTCATTAGCTCTCAGAAAATTCTCTCATGTGGAAACACTATCTCTCAATGAGTTAACTATGACTCTTCAGAAATTGGATGATGATAAGGCCTCCAACATAGATGTATTTCCTCATGAATTATACAAGATCACCTAGGGTTCTTTTGGGTCAGACCTTTTACAAGTTTAAAATAAAACTGTGTGTATTTGGTCCCTTGGGAATTGCATTAACCAAGGAATGATTTAGCTCATGCCTAATGTAGGAGAAATAGAGGTTATCACAATTTAGTGCACTATTACTTTTCTTAATACTTCATACAAAATATTAGCTAATGCTTTGTCCCTAAGAAAAAATCATCTACTTCCCAAGATTATTGGGCTTGATTAAACTACATCAATAGTAGATACATTCTTGACGTTGTTATTGTGGTCTCGAACGGAATTGAATGGGCCCAAACTTTAGGATTGGATGTCATGTTCAAGAACATTAGCTTTGATCAAACCTATGACAAATTTAAATGGGCCATCATCTTAGCTATGCACAAATCCAAAACCTTTGGGTGATCTTTCCTCACTTGTGTTAAAACCCTCTTTGTGGATGTCTCAACGTGCCTTATTAATTATTGCAAATCAAAGGAAAATAGATTGTTTAGGTCCATTAAGCAATGTGTTTTCTTGGCCTCGACCCTCTATGTCATGGATGTTGAGGCACTAGAATAATTGATTAATTCCAAATTCAGTTTGGGGCACATTTGAGGGAGTCATATTCTCATGTTAGATTTTGGCTATCTAGCTAATGGAAAATTTTCTTATGACTATTTCCTTACTTCCTTAGAAGATTAGAAATCCTTACTTCCTTAGAAGCTTATAAATCCTAGAATCACACTGTCATAGCTCAAAATGATACATCTCTTCCTATGACCACTTTCCCATGATTTCGTTGCATGTCGACACTTCCATGATGACACTTCATGAAAGTCACTGAAAAAGAACCTAACTTGGAGGACCCAAATATGGAGTTTTACAACTCTGTTTGGCCTCTTCTTGCAATGTTTAAAAGGTATTTCATTCAGCTAAAACTTTCTAGAAGACACCAAAGTATGAAAATTCCTAGAAGTACCATAAAAATGAGCTTTTGTGATGTACATGCAAGTTGCCTTAAGGAAACCTACGTGTTGCACGCGACTTGCTATACCTAATACCCATGTGTACCCTAAAAATGTAATTATTTACATTGAAACCCATGTATCATACGTGAGTATTGTTACTACAACCCGTGTGTATCCCCTAAACACATGACTGATGTCTCTGAAACCTACGAGTGTCTCTTGTAGATGTCAAAAAAAGACATTTTTCGAAATTTAGGTAGTTTGGATAGTTATACAACTGACTCCTTCAGTTGTAACTACTTTGTTTTCGACCCTATATCTTTAGAAAGGTATAAATAGAGGTAGGGAGGTCCATTAGAGGGGGTGTGAATCTTTGCATTGTTATACTAGAGGAGTTGTGACTCTCTTTGCCCACACCTTTTCCCTAGAAGAAGCTTTCTCCTTGTGTTGCAGAGCTTGGAGGCCGAGTTCCTTGGATAAAAGAAGCAGAAGAATGAGATCAAGGTTTTGTGAGGTGCCCAACTTGAAGAGAATGTATATTTGTACTTGTTTTCAAGATTAATAAAGATATGATGTCTTTCTCCTTCCCAAATTATTGTTCAATGTGTGATTGAATCTATGTTTAAGATCAAATGTTTATGTTAATCAGAATTGTTTCTCATATTGTTTTGATTATCATTACTTTATATGTGGTCATATTAGTTTGAGGAAGGTATAATTCGTTTTCCAGGTCTCTTGGAGAAAAAGGAGCAAGAGGAGAAAGAAGAGGATTGAAGGGTTGCTTGGATAAACCTTTGTTTGGCCAAGGTATGAACCATTCTAGTCTCCATACTTGTTTATATATACTTGCAGAACCGTTTGCATCTCTCTTTCAACCCTAGTACGTTGATGGCCTCTTAAACCCTAGCCATATGAAACTTTCCTCTACAACAAAAATGGCGACTCCACTAGGGAGAGCCTTGTCCATTTGGGGTTTCTTTGTATTTCTTCCAGCCTTTTGTAATGTTTCAGGTCCTTGTTACAAGTTAGGAACACCTTTTGAGTGTGTTGGAACACCTTTCCTGCCTTCCTAGGTCAATGTTTGACCCTTTTTGTGCCTTTTGTCACCCATATGCAAATTTAAGGCTAAACAGTCACGTGTCTGTGTTGTATACGTGGCTTGTACTACCTGAATACCACATGTCATATGCGACCTTCCTTAAGAAAACCTGCGTATGCACCTGAATTTGTGTTTTTTCATCATTTTTTTGGGTTTTTGGGTGATTTGAGGGTTGTTTGTAGGGTCTTCAAGGGTCCTCTGCATGTGCATGGCTCCTAAGAGGTTATTTCATCTATGCTAGGTGCTCTTTGTCTATCTTGTAAGTTTCTTTGAAGTCTTTGAACTTGTTTTTGCTGCCCTCTGCCCCCCCACCTCCTTCTTTGGCTTGACCTTGTTGAACAAGGCACTGAGCATCCTATGTTTGTAGGTTTAGATTGATTCTTGTGACTTCTTGACCTTTGTTTATGTTAGCCTTATTGATTGGTCTCTTCATTCCAAAGTTGTTGTCTTTTTTACCTTTGTGAGCCTTCCTTTCAAGAGAGGTTATATCCAACTTTAGGGAAACCTAGGGTTTGTTTGTGGGGTGTAGAGTAGTTGTATATTTGCTTTGCTTGCATTAATTTCTTGCATTAGTTGAGAGGCTGTTTTTTATTTTGCAATTAGAAAAGAAAAAAGAAAAAAACACATGTTTGCTTTATATGCATGTAGATTAGGTTTTTAGTCTAGATTGTATGGCATATCATTATTTCTGAAAAATAAAAAGAATTTGTTCTTTTGTGGCTTTCAAGTTTCTTTTTGAAAAAGAAAGAGAATAGTTTTTGCTTTTTGCATTTCATTTATATTTTCTTAGTCATTTTGTTTTAACTTTGAGTCAAAACACCACATAAGTTTCACACCATTTGCTTCTGACTCAAAACAGCCTATTAAAAGAACGATATAATTTAAAAATTATTAGTAAGTTTTCTTTTTTAGGCTCCTACACCAACTAGCTTAGGCTAGACTTGTGGATTAAGGAGTTTTAACTCTCCACTAATATTTGATTTCAGACGTAGTTGGCCAATCACTAGGTAAATCCTTCTCTATGTTGATTGTATCTGGGAGGCTCCTCTCAAATGGGAGTTAAGCATGAGGCCGCGTGGAGGCTTGGAATGAGGAGATAACCCTCCGGTTCCTTCTCAAATCATAGACCAAGGTTTTTGCGCATTTGGGGACTTCTATCAATACCACCTCTTGGGTCCCCTGCGGTGCCGGTGTTGATAGGGTTTTGGGATTTGCTACCCTTCCCATGCATATGAATTAGGATTGCGACCGTTAGTATAGTTGCGGTAGGCTTTAGTCTCTTTGACATCTAGGTTTCATACACAGGTATACCGAAAGGATATTTCTGGTCTACCTTGGATGTGATTGGAAGGTAACCCCAATAGAAGGTGTGGGAGGGCGGTTGGGTGATTCCTCTGCTTGTGCCTGAGAACATCTATAGGGACGCGAAGTAACTGTCTATCATCTTTCTTCTGGAAGGCATATCTTATACCTATTTGTCTGTTTGGATTTAGGAATTTTTTAGTGAGTGTTGTGTGGTTTGTATGTACTTAGTTTTCCTTCAAGTGTGTGCTTTTTACTTTTGGTTGCCTGTTGACCTCATATTTAGTCTTATTGTTTGAAACTATGGCTAACACCCCTTTGAACACCAACCAATAGTTCCCCATGCTGGGAAATCCTTGTACTATTCCTCTAATAGGGAATGTTGGTGTTCCTTTGATGGCCACCTTGAATCTACCTGGATTCACCCTAGGGATACCAGTGTGGTTGTTTTCCATGCCAACTGTGCTGAATGCTCCTAATGCTTCTCAAGTAAGCTCCTTATATAAAGGGCATCAAAACACTGCTTCCCATTCACCTGTAGTTTCTTCTCCTCCTCCTTCTACCTCATGCGGTGAAAGTAAAGATACCAATAACCAGAAGTATAAAAGGAGTAAAAGAAGGAAGAATAGGAAGAAGACACATAAGCAAGGGGGCACCCATTCAAACTCTATAGGCCAATTTGAAACTCACCACCCAGCCTTTGTAGTTCATGATGGGGGCACCCATCCAACCTCTACAGGTCATGTTGGATATAAGCACTCAATATCTGCAAGTCAAGTTGATCTTCACCATCTAGCCTTTGTTGTTCATGTTGGTGGGATCCTTCCAACCTTTCTGGGTCATGTTGCATCCAGTCACTTAGCCTCTGTAGTTCATGCCAAGGGCACCCGTTCAACCTATGTATCTCAATTTGAACCTTGCCATCCAACCTCTGTAGGCCATGTTGGTTCCACCCACCCAACCTCTGAAGGTCATGCTGGGGGAACACACTCAACTGTTGCAAAGCATGTTAATCCTAACCATTTAGCCTCTTCTATTCATGCTGGCGATGCCCATCCAACCTATGCAGGTCATGTTGGACCTAGTCTCTTAGCCTTTGTAGGTCATGCTTGGGGAAGTCTCTCATCCTCTGTGGTTCATGCTGAAGACAATCTGTCATCCACTATGAGTCATGTTGACACTGTTGAAAAGGATAACTTTTCAAAACACAAGCCCAAGTTTCCTTGTAATATTTGTGAGGGAGACCACCTTACTTATAAATTTCCTTACATCGTGGAGGTGCGACAAGTTTGTTTTCATGGTCATCTCGTTTTTGAACATCCTGAAGTCTCTCAACAACCAGCCTCACTTAGTTAGGTTGGACCCAGTCACCTAGCCTCTAGTGGTTATGATGGGGGAAAACTCTCAACCTCTGTTGATCATGCTGAGAGAAAACAGTTAGCCACTTCTAGCGATGTTGACACCATTGAGAAAACTAGTCGTTCGAAGTGCAAACTTAAGTTCCCTTGTAAGCTATGTGAGGGAGATCATCTTACTCACCACTGTCCTGCTATCACAAAGGTGCAAAGAGTGTGGTCTGAGACTCAAGAATTTACTTCTCCTGGACAACCTATAGTTTCTCAACAACCTACTCAACCTTTAGTTTGTCTAGTGGTCGAACCTTCCCAGTCTTTGGTTCACCCCACTCTTCTTTCGGAGAGTGACCCTTATGTGATTGAACCAATGTCATATTTGGTCAATACCACTCTCCCTTCAAAGAGTGACTTCCTTGAAGCAGTTGAATCGATTTCATTGTCAATCAATCCCACTCTTCCTTTGGAGAGTGAAGTGTCTGCCAGTCACATTTTCTTCACTGCCAATTCAGAACTTACTAAACAAGGGGGCTCACTTCGGATCAACCCAGACCAACCTCTTGGCTTGCTTCCTTTGATTGGGATAGCCTAGTTGAGCCATGCCTTCCTTCTGATACACCTTTTCAGATAAAGGTCAAAGTTGGACAGTACACGATTGCTCATTGTATTGTTGATGAAGGAGCCTTTGTCAGTATCTTGTATTCTCGTGCTTGGCGAGGCATGGGATCTCCCATCCTTGTGTCGATTGCTAGTTAGTTACTAGCGTTTGATAGAAGAAATAGTATAGCCTTGGGAATTATTGCTCAAACACCTGTTACTTTGGGTGGGAAGACCGTCCTAGTTGACTTTATGGTGATAGAAGACCCCTTGGACTTCAATATGCTCCTTGGGCATGATTATGTCTATACCATGCAAGTTGTGGTGTCAATGTTCTTTCATGTGATATACTTTAATCATGGAAAATAAATTGTCACTATTAATTAGTGGGATTTTCTTGATCCGTCTCCTCACCCAATTAGAGACCAGGCCTTTCCTTTATTGATTCCCAGTGTTTCTATAGACATTACCCCGCCATAGGTGAGCTATGTGGCTTCATGTCTTTTGTGTTCAATTGCTACTGAGAAGCAACCTCTATTTTCATGCGTACCTTGTTAGGACTTGGTCCCAGCAGTTGACCAGGTGAGTCATCCTATACAGACTATGGATCCCACTCTCCACTCTATTGATCCATTTGAAAGTTTAGAAATGTGTCCTATCTCGGATGTTCTCCTTCCTTTGGATGAAGTCTTCCTAGAGTCTTTGATACAATCTGACCTTCTTTTGGATGTTGGTTCAGTTGTGACTACGTCTAACCCCAATTTTCTTAGTAAGCCTGATCTTCCCATGGATTGGTATTCTTATGTTGGTATTTTTGAGTTTTTGGACTCTCCCTTCAAACATCAAGTCGGTGATCCTAACGAGTTTGATTTTTCTTATGAATTTTTCAACTCCCATGATACTAAGTTTGTTCCTCCAGATTCTATCTCCTTTGTTGATTTTTTCTCTCCTTCAGAGGTTGATCTTACTGATTATAAATCCTCGAGCCTTGGTTCTATAGAATCTTCTTTGATCGATTCTGCCTTGACTTTCCCTTTTGTAGAAGATAGCAAAGTCGCATGTGTTTCTGCCAAAATGACCTGCATCAGATCTTTTCTTCTAAATGTGATTCTGATGTTGATGTTTCTTGGAGACAAGATTTTTGGTTGGATTCACAATTGTTTATTGACCTCATATTTTTTTTCAAGCTTTAACTGGATTTGCATGTACCTTAGTCGCGCTTATGAGCCTGATACTGGCTTCCATGTTTTTAGCTCATTGTATAAGCCCTCATCTTTTCTCTCATCATTGCACAGCCTTGTATCATTTTGCCTTTGCAACTTGACACCTTTTACCTTGAGGAGACATTACCTGAGTGTGTTTATCCTGCTCATGTTCTTTGCATTATGCATAGGTTTGTTCCTTGCACATGGAACTAGTTTCTCCTGCCTATCACACTCGTTTCCTTGCATTTAGAGCATTCTTTTTGCTCTCCTTCGATCTCATTAAAAACAGTAAAGAGGCTGTGAGTTGACTTTTTTGGACTCGTTAAAACTTCACAAGAAAGATATGGAGTTTCTTTAGGCCCAGGTTTGACTCCTCAAAATAGACTTGACTACCGAGTAAACTTGTCCGTTCAGGCTCGTTAAGAATATGTGAATGGAAATCCACATTGGTTGTAGGTTATGAATTTCTCGGACCATGTGGAATAATACGAGAAAGGAACACTCTTTTTTCTTCGGAATTGAGAAGCGTATTCTCAGGTATAGGTTTATCACTTTCTTGGTCTTGAGGGACTAAACTTACGGAAAAGGAAACCCCAGTATGAGCTTAGTTTTCTCTATTTCGTGCTCTGGATCCAAACATGAAAAATATTCGAAGTGTACTTTATGTCTTTGTCATGCTCATTAAACCCTAAATAACAAAGCATCGAGTTTACTTTTGTACGCCCCATTTCTCGTAATCAAATGGATATTTCCAAGTGATCTTTCCTTCCTTCACACTTGTAAAACTTAGGCTATTTCTTTCTTTTGGAGGGGCGTTGGGTAGGTGGTAAATTAACCTTTTTCGGACCTCCCTGACTAAGTATGAAAAAATGTGCGCCTTACTTCTTCGGAAGCTAAGAGAGTTCTCCTTTGGATTGTTTTATACTTTTTTGGACTAAGGAGACTAACTTTACGAAAAAGCAACCCCCATGGAGTCTTCTTTGATGTTTTAGACTCTCTAAACTATGAAAACACCATCGAACATTCACTAATTCAGGCTCGTAAAATCCACGAATCAGTGCTTTATCAAGCATTCTTCTATCTCTTCTTCGATCTTGTCAAAAATAAAGAAGGTCTCGAGTTTTCTTTCTTGGACTCATTAAACCTTTACAAGAAAGAGGGAAGGGAAGTTCATTCACATGTTTTTTACATCATGACAACAAGTCTTGTCTCCTTGAACAAAGCACTAGTTTTGAGTCTATCAACAGTTGGGTCTCAATTTTTTACCTTATCCCGATTCAGAGTTTTTACTCCTCCAATTGGTCTCTTTTCCAATTATATGGGAATTTGTCAATGTCTCCTACATTACAGAGTTGCATCGTTGGTCTCTTTGTGTCAAAATATTCCTAAGTAAATTTTGTTTCGTGCTCACTGTTCAAGGATTAAACCTTTGTCAACCATTCTGCAGTTGCCTTGACCTTTTGTGTCAGCCATTCCCTAGTATTAGTTCATTACATCATGTCTTTGGTGGTCCTTGTCGTGAAATTTTGTACCAATTCCAGATCCAATTAGTCTTTGACTTACCTCGTGTTGGATGATCAAGGATGCCTTAATTCCTTCCTTCTAATGGATCTCTTCCTATCAACTACAACACCTCTTGCTCTGGGTATGAGATTTATAGTTGTATGATAGTACCTTGGGGATTGCAGTCATCAGTGGAAATTTCCCTCGCTATTGGGTAGTGGTAACAGCTTAATGTCTCCTACTTGATGGATTCTTCAAGTGTTCGACTTCAATTCCTTGTATTCACACTTGTTAGAATGTACTAGGTACTTTGGGGACCATTTTCATTAATGGTGGTTTCCTTCGCGTTTGTTAATGGTTCTCATCATTGACCGGTAATCAAACGGTTTCCTTCATGCTCGACTTCAGCTCCTTTGTTCGCATGGTTAAGATTCGTACATTTTTGTGTAGTTTGGATTGAAGACCTTGGGTCAACAATAGCATCCTCATCTTTTGCTATTACCTAAGTTGCGCAAGACCTTGTCAGACTTCATATGGCATTTGTTGAGACATAGATCCACCGTCTATATTTGTGGCTATGATCGATTGTTGAGCATGGATCCACCTTGTTCATTTGTGGCCATGACTCCTTTAGATTTGATATGGCGCATTTTTGCATATTGAGCGACCATGATAGTTTCATCAATTATACATATGTTGGATATGCATGTATCTTTATGGTGATGATTTGTATACGGACTTGTATGTCCCATACATTAGTTTTTGTCTGACATTTATCTCTCTTTTAGGTACCTTGTTCGAGCCTTTTGATCTTGGATTCACTGCTCTCTCCATACGTAGCTATTTCCTTTATAATGTATTTTGGATATCGTCTTCCCCTCTAACCTCATACATTAGGGGGAATATTTTATAGCTCAAAATGACACATCTCTACCTATGACCACTTTCCCATGACTTCGTCGCATGTCGACACTTCATGAAAGTCACTGAAAAAACACCTAACTTGGAGGACCCATATCTAGAGTTGTATAACACCGTTTGACCTCTTCTTTGCACCGTTTGAAAGGTATTTCAGTTAGATAAAACTTTCTAGAAGACACCAAAGTATTAAAACTCCTAGAAGTATCCTAAAAATGAGCTTTTGTGATGTACACGCGAGTTGCCTTAAGGAAATTTGCGTGTTGCACATGACTTGCTATACATAATACCCGCGTGCACCCTAAAAACATGACTATTTACATTGAAACCCATGGAACATACACGATTATCATTGCTACAACCTTTGTGTATCCCCTAAACACGTGATTGATGTCTCTGAAACCCGTGTGTGTCTCCTGTAGATGTAAAAAAAAATACACTTTTTCAAAATTTGGGTAGTTTGGGTAGTTATGCAATTGACTCCTTTTGTTGTAAGTACTTTGTCTTCGACCCTATCTCTTCAGAAAGGTATAAATAGAGGTAGGGAGGTCTATGAGAGGGGAATTGAATCTTTTCATTGTTATGCTGGAGGAATTGGGATTCTCTTTACCCACACCTTTTCCCTAGAAGCTTTCTCCTTGTGTTGTAGAGCTTGGAGGCTGAGATCCTTGGAGAAGAGAAGCAGCAGAACCAGATCAAGGTTTTGTGAGGTGCCCAACTTGAAGAGAAGGTATATTTGTACTTGTTTTCAAGATTAATAAAGATGTGATGTCCTTATTCTTCCCAAATTATTGTTCAATGTGTGATTGAATCTATGTTTATGATCAGATGTTTATGTTAATCAAAATAGTTTCTCATATTGTTTTGATCACCATTACTTTATATGTGGTCATATTAGTTTGAGGAAGGTATAATTTGTTTTGCATGTCTCTTGGAGCAAGAGGAGCGAGAGGAGAAAGAAGAGGATTGAAGGACTGCTTGGATCAACCTTCGTTTGGCTAAGGTATGAACCATTCTAATCTCTGAACTTGTTTATATATACTTGCAGAACTATTTACATCTCTCTTTCAACCCGAGTACGTTGATGGCCTATTAAACCCTCGCCATAGGAAACTTTCCTCTACAACATACACCATGCAGTGCTTGAATGTTTCCTATAATTCTCTGGGGTCTAGTATTCAATGGTTTAAGACACAATTCTATAGACAAATCCAACTCCCAATTCCCACAAGTTTATCATCTCAACACTAGACCTAGGTTTATCCAAGAAAAGTCTTAAATTCCTTGGGTATCCCCTTGATTTCCAATCCTTTTATAAATACCTATGAGAAGTGTTATAGTAGGTATATAAGAAGATCCATAAGTGGATCACTAAACTATGGTAGTGGAAACAAAATTCTAAATACTTTCCAAAGTGCTAGTGTCTACCATATATCTATCTCTCTTTTTATTGGGTCCCTTCAAAGGCAGCATGTGGATTCATTGAAAAGGATATTCACAACTATATATGGGTCAAACATAATTAAAGGATAGGTTTTCACAAACCCAATCGGGACTTATGTTGCACTCCATGAGAATTTTTTGTGTTGGACAACATTAGAAGCAAGGTTCAAACACACGTATTATGCTACAAGTGGGTGATTTGAGTTCTAGAAGGAAAATAGGCTTATAATTTAGTTCATAGGAATCACAATAAACAATGGGTACTATTAGGAAATATAGTGTGGTAAGGAATTTCTTTGTAGACTATCTTGGTAACCCAAAAGAGGCCACAACTGGTCCTGATGAAACCATGGAACTTCTGAGCACCGAGTAAGAACAAGTGATTTGTTCCGATCCTTGGTGGCTAAAATGAAAACTCCCCTAAGTGTAACTTAGTGGTTAAAATATGGCTCCAATTGTGAGACGTGTGCTCGATTTAGTCTTCGGGCAAGGAGAGGATATGAGAGCGCTAGAATATCTGGTTTATATAACCTATGAAAACATCTCAACTTGACAAGAAAACCTTAGTAGTGCAAGTTTTATGAAAAGAACCAATGATCCAAAAGTTTCTTTATTGAAAGGAACAAAAAGTTAAATGATGAAGAGAGTTTTATTCCTAAGTACATAAAAGCAATGTGTAAAGTAAATGCTCACTTTAAGGAGCTTATTTTCCTATTCTAAGAAAAATAAAATAAATATATTTGGTAAAATCAAACAACCAATGTAGCCACCTAAGTATTTTATCAATTTTGAAGTTTTTTTTCTCGCATTTGGTTACCATCCAAAGCAGGGAAACATTATTCAAGGAAATAAAACCTACATGAAACTTCAAGATGGAGGGTTGGAAGAGGGTTCAAACACACGTATTATGCTACAAGTGGGTGATTTGAGTTCTAGAAGGAAAATAAGATTATAATTTAGTTCATAGGAATCACAACAAACAAGGGGTACCACTAGGAAATATAGTGTGGTAAGGCATTTATTTGTAGACTATCTTGGCAACCATCAAACTAGGGTCAAAATTCCAAGCACTTTTGTGATATTGGGGACCACTTAGTAAAAAATATTCAAAACACATGCATTCATTGACTTACAATAATTACCCCCATGTTTATAAATTATGACATAAACCTCTTACTTATCTACCTCTTTATTGGTAAATCGATATGTAATCATTAATAGTTCCTTTCAAAAATTTATGAATTTTCCATTAAAAAGTATCAATAATTAAAAATTCATTCTCTCGTATAATTTTAAAGTCCTTTTCCCAAATTATTTACCATTATACCAAAATATATATTTAGACAATTAAATATGTTTGATATTTTCCACAGTAATAGGGTTCCCCCTTTTCCCCTCCTTCCTTGTGGTTTTGTGATACTGAGTATTTGTTGGGCCTTGGAAGTTCTCAAACCCTTCCTGGCATGGAAATTAGAACCCTCCATCAAAATTGGTCTCTATTTTAATGGGCATTGCTTATGGTGGTCACCCATTATTCCTTTTGTAGGTAATCCACTAGTCAATCCTCTTTGTTTTTAGCCTTATGAATAATTCGATGGGTAATTCACTCGACCACGATATATTTTATTGCATGTCCAAAAATGGGATCACATTGGCCATTCTAAAAAGAAAGTTTTCCCTAGTCAATACTAATAACACTAATAATATTATCATGGGCCAAATCCAAGGGCTCGTCCCTAGTGAATTAATACTTAAAATAAACCTTATATCACCTCGTGCTTGGTGGTAACACTGCAAATAAGGTACAAACACTAGATTCCACAAATACAAGCCAAATATGGGATACAACTAGATTTTTTCGTATCCCCTGCTTAAGGAAGGTTGAACAAAGTTCAGTGGCTTCAATCCAAGAAAAATGCATTGTCATTTTGTTTAAATGTCACAAGGAAACCAATTCTTGAAGAAAAATTTGTGTATGGACCTTAGTGGTTGTATACTTATAGAAAAAATAATCACATATAAGAGTGGGAAATTCTACAATATGGGTGTACATAAACTTTGAAGCACATTTTCTAGTTTTTTCTTGTTACTCAGAATGTCCAGCCACGGGTAAAGTCTATTTGTAAGTAGTATTTTCTTGCATCCTTGACCTGGCAGGTTTCCTTGCTAGGTGACCACCTTTGTAATGTCATAAGTTTGGTGTGCATACCTAAACACTTTAATTCTGTAATTTTACTTAAATAATTCTGAAATTTAATTGGTTCACACAGAGACTTCTCGGATTGGGCAAAACAATGGTTTCTTCTGGGATATTTTGTAGAGGACAAGAGTGATCAGTGGGAAGAAAAAAAAGATATGCCAAACATGTAATTTCCTCTCCCCTAACACATTTATATCTGGTGCCATTTAGGTTTCAGAATCCGCACCGCGGAAACCTACTACCACGCTTCTGGGCAGCCAAACCGTGAAACTAAGGAGAGTAGTTCGTTCTGTTTCAACCAGATGCTTCGGGAAAGTTGCAAAGGTTTGTTACAGCCTTAATTTAACATAAAAATGGTATTTAAATAGTTTTCTGAGGTTATGGAAAGTTTAAGGTGTTTTGGGTGAATTTGGGGATTTCTGACAATTTTGGTCAAGAGAAACCCTGCGCAAGGGAGTATGCAAAAGGGTGGTATGAACCAAACCAAAAAGGGTTTTGGAGATTTATATGGGAATTTAGGCCTATTACTGACCCACAAGGACTGACGGAGCTCAGTTTGAGTTTACAGATCCTGTTTTGCATCAATTTTAGTAAAACTATTTATTAAAAACTAGTAATCTAGATAGGGTCTTAAAAAAGCTATTAAATCAGATTGAATCCAATTATGTAAAACATGAGATTTATAACAGAGATAAATATGATCTCTATGAACATAAATACTTATTTCAATCACTTTCCCATCATGAATTATTTATTACAACACTCATATTCACTCAATTCCCCCATACATTGATAAATTGGGACCTTTTATGAAACTGAGATAATATTCTTTAGGGTCTGAGATATCTCGACCTGATAAATGCAATGTTCAGAAGATAATGACACTACAGAACAGAGATTACGTTATTGACTAACCATTACAAATATGCTTCCAAAATTAAGGGGCAGGAGGCCCGAATCATGACCAACAAGGGGCTGTGAGCATAGGTGAAGCATGGGCTTCACTGGGGCTCGAACCGAACTTGATGGAGGCTGAAAATAAATCTGATTATACTTGAATGTTTGCAATATAGCACTCCACACCTGCAATGGAAGAGAAGGGGATGGAAGGAGAGGGGAATGGAAGGTTGGGGCTCATCTCCCAGTAGTCTGAGGCACAACACTCAGAAGTAATTCTCACATAAGCATTCAGAAATCAAATCATCAACCAAACTGAATCAATGGGTTTGAATTTATCTTTTATAGACTTATGGATGACCTGCTTAGTAAGTTGAGGCCAATGATGACCTGTGAGAGCAAGTCAACCCCATGGGTGACCTAACCCTAGCCACAAAAGTGCCCCCTTTGGGAAATCAGGCAAGTAGGACCATGTGGAATTGTTTCCAATTCCAAATCATCCTTCACAATTATAAACTGCACCCTCCCTTAGTCAAAAACTGCCTCTTTTGACTTATGACAGCTTTCTGCTTTTCCTGGGTCATAAGGAAACTCTTTCTTTCCTTAAAAAACTTTCCTACTTTTCTCTTACATCTTTTTTGAGCTCCATAAGAGGAAACTGCCTCCTCCCCTTTGAAATACTTTCCCGCTTTTACCTCTATCTCCTTTTTCTGCTTTTAGGAAACTTCCATTTATTCTCTTTCTTTCTTTTGTCATGGACTTTCTTATTTTTACCAAGGAAAGTTGACTAGCTTTCCCCAATGCACCCTCCTGACATGGAAGCCTTAATTCCACATCATTATTGTGCATAATAAATAAAATTGCTGAAATAAAATTAAATACATGCCTTCAAACAATTATTAGTAAAAATTTATCCTAGGAGGAATAATTAATAACAACTTGAGCCCCTAGGAACTTAGCATGGTCAACACTTTTAATGGTCAATTTAAGGGAACATGACAGTCCTCCCCTCCCAAATCTGCTTGTCCTCAAGCAGAAGCACCACGAAGTGTTGCAAAGTTTTCCACCATGTTTTTGCTGCACCACTCTGATCATAGCCATTTTTATGATGCCACTTCCTTTAGCAAAATTTCCATCCCAGTTAAAGTAACTGAGTAGGATTCCCGGATCCCATTGCCTCCTTTGCAAGGACCAGAATTTTTCTGCCTCCTTTTGAACTCTGTCATTCCTAAGAATGCTTGGATCCCATGGTTTTATCTGCCTCTTTCCACCCATTAATAAATACAACAAAATTTTATCATTATAGAGGAGGAAAATGAGGTTATGAAAATCATACCACCATACTGGGAGCTCATCTCTCCCCATGCCAAACTGAACATTTTTTAAACTCTCCCACCAGACATGGAATTCCTTAATATGAGACCAAATCATCTTGAGCCTCTCTAAAGTATGAAAATCCATGTGCAAGCTAGCACTTGAGCTCACGTCACCGTTGTTATGAATACATAGGAGGTTATCACATGCCCCTTCATGTATACTGAAAGAATCATATAGCAGCCATACATGCTCATTCCATAGCTCATACAATTTGTTTGATGTGTCCAATGTATCTCCATTGATGCAAGCAAGATTTTTACCCTCTAGTGCACACATCTCAATCATGTGTCTAGCCACCCAATCAATGGATGAACAAAATTTCATGCTAAATGATTCAGGTGGGATTAATTTAGCTACTACTAATGCACTTGTCAAACCACATGGTTTGACCATCAATACCTCAACTGGAAGAGTGAAAGTATCATGCTCCTCTTGTGGCATCAACAGAAAAAATCCTTTCACCCAATTTTCATCCCCACATGATGTGGCTAAAATAGAAGTGTGGGGTGAAGAATCATGAGCCAAATCCCTACAATGCTCATCAATCAAGATAATGGATCCACAAATTCCTCCATTGTTTTTCTGAGTGACATTGTGATCATGTGCCTCTTCCAAAATTGTACAACATTTTCCTAGAGACAATTCATAATCTCTTAGGAACCATGCAAGTGCTTGATCTTCATATTGCTTGACCTCAAACTCCTCAAGCATATACAGATCGGAATGCACCTCATGTGCATGTGTATGGGAGGTATATAATAGCTGAAAAATAAGTATTTGTTGCTTTTCACATGTCAAGACAATGTTAGTCACAACAAAATAATTATTGCAGAAATAAAAAAAATTCCCTCCCAAGGTCTTCATTCCAAATATGTCTCTATGGAACTCAACAGGTGCTCCCCTCTTCATCCAATGGCTCAACTCTCTGCCATTGATCCAAGGGTGCAAAAATCCATCAATTAACCCACAATTGAAAGTAAATGTAGATATGATTCCTTCTTTTCAAAAGTGGCTGCACACACATGCCTTTTTTGCTGCGTGTAAATCATAGAAAAATCAGCAATATTAAAAACAATTTTCTTGCAACAAGACATAAAAATTTTACCTTCCATATTTTCCTCTTCAATGATCCCTCTATCCAACCATCCAATGGATGAATCAGAGATATTTCTTGCTGATTTATATGATCTATAATGATCCATATCTTCTGCAATAGGATCTATCTCCCATGGGGACAAATCATCATCCCCCTACTGTGCATGCGACACAAACCAGAAAAATTTCTTCACCCACTGTTCATCCCCCATTGGTGTTTCTGAATCTAGGACATGTGGGAAAGAAATGTGAACCTTCTTTGCATGTTTGCAACCTTCAGTAATCATACTTATGGCTGCAAATTTTTCATTATTGACTGGCCCAAATTGGGTGCTCTCATCCCACTCTTCCATGGGAGAGTGTCTGTCTTCAAGGAACAACTCAAGTTTCATTGGAAAGAAATCAAGTGCTTGGTTCTCATAAAACTGTTCTGCACACTCTTTAAGTGCATACTGAATAGAATGCTCCTCATGGTCCACCCAATAATGAGGTTTCTCCATGCCATTTACCCAAAAGGGATGACTCTCAGGAAAGATTGAGGATTCAGTCAATTCTTTCCACTCTTGTTGGAATTGTTCTATCTTCATTTGTGATTCTAAGAGGGCACTTTGAGTGTATCTCAAAGAATCTTGGGTGGCAAACAAATCACCTTTGAGCTTATAGTTCTCTTCTTCATATATGCAAATACTTTCTTCATCATGCAATGATGCTTTCTGCAATAACTCAACAAGCTCAAACATGCCATTTTTATCTGAAAGCAATTGTGAGAAATTACCTTTGATTGTGGACATTGTTTTCTGGATATTCTCCATGGCTTCAAAGGAAGATTGGTATTCCATTAAAGAATCTTCCCAACACATCTTTGACACTGAAGCATGAGTGTCATGTATAATTTTCAGAGCCTCTTGGATCTTCTGTTCATCCATCTTCAATGACCCTGCAAGAAGATGAGGTTCTTGTAGATGTTCCTCCTCTTCATTTTCCATCACCAGATCAATTTCATGTAGTGCACTCGAGGTTTTGAAATCTGATCCATATGTTTTTTTTGCAATATATTCATATTTTAAGTCCTCAACAACATAATTTGGGCTGCAACTTAAGTGCTCATTCATCCTTGGTGCACTAGAAAGATATTCTCTCAAAGTTTCATCCTTCATACTGCATTCATTTTTGACACCAGAATTATGAACCTCGTCGCTAGGGGGCTCAACCATCCTGAACTCTTCGCTGGAAGTGGCTGCCATATCAGACTTACAAAATGACACATAAAAACCATAATTTACTAACTCGCCATGTGTTATGTTCTCCTCCTTATGTGGTGGAACTATGATGGATTGTTCACCCACCCATTTCTCTGCTTCACACCCTACTAAGATGTGCTCAATATTTGCTCCCTTGTGAGGCTCAAGGGGTGACTATAAATATGAATTGTGTTTACAGAGATCAGTTTGAGTTTATAGATCATGTTTTGCATCAATTTTAGTAAAACTAGTTATTAAAAACTAGTAATCTATCTAGGGTCTTAAAAAAGCTATTAAATCAGCTTAAATCCAATTCTGTAAAACATGAGATTTATAAAAAAGATAAATATGATCTCTATGAACATAAATACTTATTTCAATCGCTTTCCCATCATGAATTATTTATTACAACACTCATATTCATTCAATTCCCCCATACATTGATAAATTGGGACCTTTTATGAAACTGAGATATTATTCTTTAGGGTCTGAGATATCTCGACCTGATAAATGCAATGTTCAGAAGATAATGACACTACAGAACAGAGATTACGTTATTTACTAACCATTACAAATATTCTTCCAACATTAAGGGGCAGGAGGCCCGAATCATGACCAACAAGGGGCTGTGAGCATAGGTGAAGCATGGGCTTCACTGGGGCTCGAACCGAACTTGATGGAGGCTGAAAATAACTCTAATTATACTTGAATGTCTGCAATATAGCACTCCAAACCTGCAATGGAAGATAAGGGGATGAAAAGAGAGGGGAATGGAAGGCTGGGGCTCATTTCCCAGTAGTCTGAGGCACAACACTCAGAAGTAATGCTCACATAAGCATTCAACAATCAAATCATCAACCAAATTGAAGCAATGGGTTCAAATTTATCTTTTATAGACTTATGTATGACCTTCTTAGTAAGTTGAGGCTAATGATGACCTGTGAGAGCAAGTCAACCCCATGGGTGACCTAACCCTAGCAACAAAAGTGCCCCCTTTGGGAAATTAGGCAAGTAGGACCATGTGGAATTGTTTCCAATTCCAAACCATCCTTCACAATTAGAAACTACACCCTCCCTTAGTTAAATATTGTCTCTTTTGACTTATGACAGCTTTCTGCTTTTCCTGGGTCATAAGGAAACTCTTTCTTTCCTTAAAAAAATTTCCTACTTTTCTCTTACAGCTTTTTTGAGCTCCATAAGAGGAAACCGCCTCCTCCCCTTTGAAATACTTTCCTACTTTTACCTCTCTCTGCTTTTTCTGCTTTTAGGAAACTTCCATTTATTCTCTTTCTTGCTTTTGTCATGGACTTTCTTATTTTTACCAAGGAAAGTTGACAAGCTTTGCCTAATGCACCCTCTTGACATGGCAACCTTAATTCCACATCATTACAATGCATAATAAATAAAATTGCTGAAATTAAATTAAATACATGCCTTAGAACAATTATTAGTAAAAATTTATCCTAGGAGGAATAATTAATAACAACTTGAGCCCCTAGGAACTTAGCATGGTCAACACTTTTAATGGCCAATTTGAGGGGACATGACAACCTTTCATGGACCATTGAGTTTCAAGGCAATTGGATGCCTTTTTGAATTGAATCTCTCTTTTGTATACCAAAAAAAAAGCATACATTGTTAATGGTTGTTGTATCATGACATTAACTCTCTTAGTTTGTTGAATAAATATCATGTGTAAACTTGTTATTACAAATTATTGTATAAACCTACAAACTATCGTAGCAGGTGGGGAAACTCCAAGAAATTCCCAAGTAGTGACAAAGGCCCCATCTGGGATGAGAAGAGTTCCTTCAGCCCCCTTGGCTCATTTGTCTTACTTGACTTGCAAGGGCTTCTTTCTTGACTTGGATTTGCTAGTTCAAATCGTATTATATTCCACCATAGGGTTGGTCAGCATGTTGGAGAATGATGGGAGTGTGCATGTATTATTTTCTATGGATGCACATGATATGACAAACATTTTCACACTTTAGTAATTATTATATCCTAGGATCCCAAGCCCTTTGAGGCACCTACTTATGAGTGGAGCCTTATGGTTCCTATTAATGGTCATCCTCCAATCACAGGTTGAGGTAAGGCCCCTAATGACCATGACTAACGATTTCATGTGGCGGTTGGGTTGTAGAGGAGTTATTTGGATCAAGCATACACCCTATGTTTTTTGTTTCTTGTGACTATCCCGAGCCTTCATGATGAGAGGTATTTTTTTAATTCAATGTCGATTTTGATATTTTGGATTTTCTAGTGGAGGTTAGGACAACAACTTGACCTATTTTTATATTAAACCATGTACATACTTTTCCAATTAGTAAAATTTAAAGGATTCTTGAATTTAAAAAAAAAAAATTAATGTCCACATCTACATGCAAGTTGAGGCCTATCCCACTCACATGGTTGTAACATCCCGATTTTGACCCCATTACATTAAAATTGCACATGATGTAAATGTCATTATTAAATAATGGTGAGGAGATCAAGGCCAAGTCCCCACCATTGATTTAGAGTTTTATGTATCGGCAATTAAAAATCGATACCTATGGTTCTCGTGCTAGCCAAACACAATATAAATTGAGACATCATGTAAATATGCAATTTAATAAAATACCCACATAGTAGATATGCAATGAAACAAGATATGGGGGCATGGTTTCACAAGGAATAGGGAGGGAAATTATTCAAACCCTTGAGCCAATAGTGTTAATCCAAATGTCAATGAGAGGGCCCATAAGCTCTCAACTACCCATTTTGTCTTATGCACCCAATCATTTAATTCTTCCAGAAGTTGGTTGAGGTAGTTTGGCAGTCAATTTCGTATTGGGGAATGCCATGAATTTTGGGAATCGTATTTTTTGCTTGTGGGGAAAGAAAACACCCAGAAATGTGTTCCCAAACCATTCCTCACCCATGTGTTTCACTTCCTCACTTAGTTGGAGCTAGCAGGGCGTTTGCCCTCACATTTTTCTGCAATTTTCTTCAATTATCCATGGCTGGAAATCCTTTTTTGTGTTCCATAGTGGATGGGAAGAGAGAATCACGATCTGGGGGTTTATAGAGGTCGATGTTTCTCCTGTAATGACTAGAAACATTTTCTAAAATCGAATTTCTCTCCCAGGGTTGTTTCCCCATCTACCATTTCGTTTTTGGTTGCCAAAACTTTTTCCTTCATACCGAGAACTTGTGTTTTGTTGTTATGTGCATCCATGTTTTGGTATGAACTGTTAGGAGTGGAAGAGGCCCAGAATTGTCTTGATAAACCTAGTAAAGAGAGGAACATCAAAAAAAGATCAAGAGGGGTTGGCTAATCTTCTATGCACACCTGATAGAACACTGGAAGGGAAGGTCTGGCATGAGGGACTGTGTAGCAGTGAAGGGAATACTTCCTTATGTTGGGTGTGTAGGTGTTGTGGAGGACAAGCTAGATAGATCTTGTGGGGGTGTCCATAGCTCTATGGTTGATCTCAATAGCTTAGCAATTCTTCCTTTCCACTACCTTAGTAGCTTGATAAACCCAACTGTGGATGAGCTTGGTTGAACCTTGGTGTGTATTTGGATACGTGTGAGTCTGTTGTTCCCTGGTTCCTTGTAGAAATCATTCTCAGCTCGGGGGTGGAAGTTGTGTTGAGAGATTGATGAGCACAACTAGCCTAAGGTTGGGTGGAATGTCACATCAACATAGCTAGTTGCTTGGGGCAGCTCATTTTCAATATAAGCACTCTCTTGTATTAAATATGCAATGTATTTGTTTTAAGAATTATTATGATTGTATTGAATTCTTGCTAGAGGTTCAAGTAGAGATTTAATTCCATTGTATTTTATTGCATTATACATCTGCATATGTATTTTACTTCCAATGCATTTTTCTTATGTTCACGGGGCTAGATTCCTAGTTATAGCATCATGTCCTCTCCATCACACTAGGTTGACGAGAGGGGACATGGTAGTGTGAATGCGAAAGGCAGAAGGCGAAAAGGAAAATAATAAAGTAATATGATTTTTTCACTACCCAGAGTCCGCCATGCGGAAGGAGGAAGGCGGAAGGAAAAAAAAAGAGAAGGAAAATAATAAAGTAATATGAGTTTTGCACAACCCGGATTCCACCCTACGGAAGGAGGAAGGCGAAAGGCAGAAGGAGAAAAATAAAATATAAAGTAATATGGGTTTTTCCGCAACCCAGATTCTGCCCTGGGAAATGCGGAAGGAGGAAGGAGGAAGGAGGAAGGAATAACAAGACAAATAAAATATAAATAAACATGGGGTTCTGAAATCCGAAGTCCGCATGTAGAAGTAGAATTACGAAAAGGGCCTTTTAATTTCAGAAAGGCCTATATCGAAAACAATGAAGCTTAAGAATGAATTATATAGGAGGATACATGGCCCATGGCCTATATGAAATAATTTTGTATATATATGCATTTTTTTCAGGTTGTATGGGTATGTTACAATATGGTATCAGATCCCAAATGTTACAACACTGGGCCTAAATGGGCTAAGTTGAATAGTTGTAGAGAGAAAACTGCATCAAAACAAGACGGAGGAGATAATCGTTGATTGTGAGAAAAGTCTATGTTTTGACAAGTTGTCAATATAGGATTTTCCCAAATGTAGGTAAGTAATTTATAAAATTTTGAAAATGTCACGAAGCTAACAATTGTGTTTATGACCACATTTTGCAGAATCATAGTCATCTCAAAGGAAACATTCCACATAGTGCAGTTTGGGAAAATTCGGTCTTGGTTGGGCCAAGAAGATCAACATCATGAGTGATGCATAGGATCCCTATGAGCTTGAGATAGATGCCATGGGAGAAAACATACAGGTTGAGAATGCTGAAACAGAATCCAATGGGAGAAGAAATCAAGAGACTCCTCTATATATTGTAGCCACCATGAGGAGCCTAAGGGTAGAGTTGCAAAGTTGTAGAGAAGATAATGAAAGAATGATTAAAGCTTAGGAAGAAAAAAATCAGTTGAATGCATCCATTCTACAAATTTTGACAAACATCCAAAGGCAGATAAAATCTGGGCATTAGACAACAAATCCAGAAGGGAGTAGGAGTAGTTCAGGGAGAAATTCCTGCAAGAGGTCCAATAGCTCAAGAAGAGTTTCTAGAGATAGAACATATACTCCAGAAATATATTCTAGTGGATCATCTGAATCTGAAGAATCCATTGGGGTTTCAAGCTCTTCATCTCATGGGAGTAAGAGGAAGAGGAATTACAAGAAGAATTCATATGGGGAATTTAAGAAGGCAAAGCCTCCTACATTTGATGGTGAGGTCAAATTTGGTCAAGAAGCTGAAGCTTGGCTTCTTGGGATGAGAAGATATTTTCAAGTGCAAGACTAGTTTGGAAATATGAAGGCAAGGGTATCCATATTCAACTTAAATGAAAGAGCATCTATATGGTGGGAACACCTCAGGCAAGTGAAGAGGATCAATGAGAGAAAGATTGTGTGGAAGCAGTTCAAGAAATATTTCAAGCAAAAGTACCTCTCTGATAGGTACTATGATGATAAGATTAAAGAAGGCAAAAAAAATCTTGGAGCTGCTGAGGTATGTCAGGTATATTCGAGATGATAAGGTGAAAATTCAGTGTTTTCTAAGTGGGATACCTCAGGCATATAAATATAGGATTGAATTTGATGAACCTCGAACTCTAGAAGAGGAAATAAGGAATGCCAAGTATTGCTATGATCAAAACAAAAGAAAACCTGATTTCTGTAAGGCATGGAAAGACAAGAGGAATGGGAAGTTTGACCAAAGGAATAAAGGTTTCAAACCCTCTCACCTCTGAAATCAGCAAAGGCAGCCATCACAAGCTGTGACTAAGCCAGCCATAATGATGGGAGACAAGCCAAGAGATCCAAAGGAGCCAAGAGAACCACTTCAATGTTGGGGATGTGGAGGATACCATATGGTTAGGAACTGTCCGAATCGAAATGGGAATGTAAGTCAAGTTCACAACATCCAAGGATCTGAAACTATGGGTCAAGTGGCGAGGACCATCCCTAGAATCTATGCAACACTAGAGGACCTCCAGGAAGATCATCAATCAACTGTGGTTGAATTTGAAGGTATGATTGCTAAGCAATCTATTTCTATTTTGATTGACCATGTATCTACTCACAATTATATCACTCCTAAAATGGTTGATATTTGTGCTTTTAAGAAATTAAAGCATAGAAAATCATGGTTAGTTCAACTAGCCACTGGAACCAAGAGAAAATTTAGTGAAATTGTAGAGAAATGTCCATTAGATATGAATGGGATATTAACTTATGCAAACCTAAATATTTTGCCACTTGGTTCCTATGATGTTCTCATTGGAATGGACTGGTTAGAAGCACATAAGGTTAAACTTAACTGCTACAACAAGACATTTGAATGCATGTATGAAGAAGGAAACCCAAGGGTTGTAAGAGGCATTCCAAAGGTGATTTATGTTAGGTAGGTTTCAGCAATGCAGTTGAAGAAGTTCTATAGGAAATGTTGTCGATTGTATGCAACCCATGTTTTGGAGGAAACAGAAAATGAAACTCCCAAGTTGGAGGATTTTCTAGTATTGCAAGAATTCAGGGATGTTTTTCCTGATGAGATTCCAGGACTTCCTCCAAAGAGAGACATTGAATTTACAATTGACCTTGTGCTAGGAGCCACACCATTGTCCAAGTCACCCTACATGATGAGCACACTAGAATTGCTAGAGATGAAAAATACAGTTACAAGAGTTGTTGGAAAAGAAATATATCAGGCCGAGTGTGTCCCCGTGGGGAGCACTAGTTCTATTTGTGAAAAATAAATATGGGACACTAAGGTTATGTATTGACTACAGGCAGTTGAACAAAGTTACTGTGAAGAATAAATACCCATTACCTCGAATTGATGACCTTTTTTATCAAATGAGAGGAGCAAAGGTATTTTCAAAAATTGACTTGAGGTCTGGTTACCATCAGGTAAGAATCAAAGAGGAAGATGTTCATAAGATAACCTTTAGAATAAGGTATGGGAACTATGAGTTTGTGGCGGTACCATTTGGTCTCATAAATGCACCAGCTACATTCATGTGTCTCATGAATAGTGTTTTTAGCAAGTATCTAGACAAGTTTGTTCTTGTCTTCCTAGATGACATTCTTATTTATCCTAAGAATGAAAAAGAGCATGAAGAACATTTGAGAATGGAATTTCAATTGCTAAGGGAGCATAAGCTATATGCAAAGTTGAGAAAATGTTCCTTCTATAAAGACAAAATTCATTATTTGGGTCACATTATCTCAGACAAAGGATATTTGTGGACCCTAAGAAGATTGAGGCCATTATGAATTGGCCAACTCCAAGAAATGTGACATTTGAGATCCTTTATGGGACTTGTCGAGTACTATAGGAGGTTCATTGAAGGATTCTCCAAGGTCACACATTCAATCACTTCCTTGCAAAAGAAGGGGATAAATTTTGAATGGACACCAAGATGTGAGGAAATCTTGCAACGGTTTAATAATCTTCTTACGAGTGCACCAATTTTGAAAATTGTAGACCCAGAAAAAGACCTTGTGGTGTGTACAGATGCATGCAATCAAGGACTTGGAGGAGTTCTTATGCAAGAAAACCACGTGGTATGCTATCAGTCAAGAAAGTTGAAGGAGCATGAGAAGAGCTATGCTACTCATGATTTGGAACTTGTAGCCATAGTAAATTCTCTAAAGATGTGGAGGCATTACTTCATGGGAAGGAAATTTGAGCTAAGGACAGACCATTGTGGTCTGAAATACTTGTTTGATTAGCCAAATTTAAATGCTAGGCAAGCTAGATGGTTGGAATTTTTGTGTGAATTTGATTTTGAAATCAAACATATAAAAGGAAAAGAGAACAAGGTGGTTGATGCACTCTGCAGGAAGGTACATGAAATGCATGTGGCATCTCTTAGTACTTTCCAACCATATTTGAGGTAGTAGATTATTAACCATATTGCCGAGGATGAAGTGTACATGCAGATAAAGGACAAGTTGCAACAACAAAACCCTGAAAGGAAGAACGAAGGATATCAATTGCAAGGAGATGAACTCCTTACTTATAAGAATAGAATTAATATTCCAAATGTGGAAGATTTGAGGAGGATTGTTATGGATGAAATATATCAAGCGCCATATTCTGGTCACCCAGGATATCAGAAAACAATTGCTACATCTAGAAAGAAGTATTTTTGGCCAGCAATGAAAAAGGACATTGTTGAGTATATTTCTAAGTGCATGAAATGTCAACAGGTGAAGGCTGAACATCAACACTCAGCATGTTTGTTGCAACCTTTTCCAATCCCGGAATGGAAATGGGAAGTCATTTCCATGGATTTTATTATAGGGTTTCCAATGACTATGAGAAAACATGATTCCATCATGGTTGTGGTGGGCAAGTTAACAAAGGCATCACATTTTATACCAGTCAGGTCCACATATAAAGTCAATTCCATTGCAAATATTTTCATGAAGTAGATTTTCAGATTGCATGGATTGCCTAAGGAAATAATTTCTTACAAGGATACCAAGTTTACTTCAATTTTTTGGAAGGGTCTTTTTGCAGATTTGGGTACAAAGTTGAACTTTAGCACTGCTTACCATCCTCAAACCGATGTAAGAACATAGAGAGTAAATCAAGTGCTTGAAGACATGCTTCACATGTATGTAATGGACAAACCATCCAAGTGGTAGGATTATTTACACTTGGTAGAGTTTCCACATAATAACGGGCAGCAAGCCTCATTGGGAATGAGTCCATATGAGGCTTTATATGGAAGAAGATGTAGGACACCAGTGACTTGGGATAATCCAGTGAATAGAATTGTGTTTGGTCTAGAATTGGTTAAGGAAATGGAGCAAGAGGTTGCAAAGATCAGGTATAACTTGAAAGCAACCCAGGATAGACATAAGAGCTATACAGATAAGCATAGAGTGCATAGGGAGTTCAGTGTTGGGGATCATGTTTATCTTAGAGTGATGCCAAGGAAAAGTTCCTTGAAGCTTGGGAGTTATGCCAAGTTATCACCTAGATATTGTGGGCCATTTGAAGTGCTTCAAAGAATAGGGCCAGTTGCATATAGACTTGCATTTCCTGCTAGCACTAGATCTCATAATGTTTTTCATGTCTCTATGCTTAAGAAATATGTACATGATCCTAACCATGTGATTAATTGGGATGTGATTCATGTGGAACCCGAGGGAGGGTTCAAAATTGAGCCATTGCACATCCTAG
>LPNX011010243.1:307260-347812 GCA_001517045.1 Pseudotsuga menziesii
GGCCAACGCCCCACCATCAATTTAGCATTTTATGTATCGACAATTAAAAATCCATACCTATGGTTCTAGTGCTAGCCACGCACAATATAAATTGAGACATCATGTAAATATACAATTTAATAAAATACCCACAACTAGCTCTCCAATACAACAAGAGATGGGGGCGTGATTTCACAAGTGTTACAGCTGATTTTACCACACATGGTAGATCACACATTTATGGCCTTCCCTATCCCTCTGCAGACTCTTTGGACCCCATGGAAAAATTTTGTACGTTGATGTTTCCAATATCATCCCAAAAAACACTCATTATTTGTTGTACGCGACTTTTAAACCCTTTCTCGCGTATACACGCGGATATAACCCTTAAACCCGTGTACAAAAGGCCAAATATTTTTGGAGTTTTCCTTGATGTGGATCCGAGTCACTTGTCTCCTGGCCTTCCATATGCCTCAGGATCACTCGGATTTGACCTTCCATTACCCCAGTGAAGCACTATATAAGGAACCCTTTGGATACATTGAAGGGGGTGAATTGAAGAGCAAGAAAACTATAGTCCATTGTTGTCGTAACTTGCTTATACTCGAGTCTGCATCCCTTTGTCCCTTGGAGCACTCGGTGTTCTTCCCAAGCTTTCCTTTTCTTGTGAGCTTGCTATCGAGAGATGGAGTATTGAGGTGGTGGAGGCCCAAGTGGAGGACTCAGTTTCTCTGGTTCGCAGACGTGTCGATAGAGGTTATCATTCATGTAATTTCTGATTTATATTAATAGAAATATATTTTCCTGTCCAATGATGTGCATTTAAATGAATATGGAATCCATGGATGCTTTTAATTGCTTATACATTTATTGATTATATATTCTAGAGTAGGTCTAACACCATTATATAACATGCTTGTATTGTTTGTTGTTGTTGAGAGAGAAAATTGTTAACACAAGCGGGATTGGAAAAAGCTCAAAGAGGATCTACATCAACCGTTCGGAATAAGGTATGTTCCGAGATCCTTTAGTGTTAGATGTTTTATTTATCTTGCATATTGGGAAGGGATTGATTTATGCGGTTTCTCTGTCTGTTGTGGTACACCCCAAGCCATAGGTAGTTTTCTCCGTAATAATAAGGAATAGGGACGAAAATTATTCAAACCCTTGAGGCAATAGTGTTAAGCCAAATTTCAATGAGAGGGCCCATAAACTCTCAACTACCCATTTTGTCTTATGCACCCAATCAATTAGATCTTCCAGAAGTTGGTTGAGGCAGTTAATGCATTGGGAATGGAGAGATATGGTAGTCAATTTCGTATTGGGGCAAGCCATGAATGTTGGGAATCATATTTTTTGCTTGTGGGGTAAGAAAACACCTATAAATGTGTGCCCAAACCATTCCTCACCCATGCATTTCACTTCCTCATGCAGCTGGAGCTAGCTGTGCATTTTCCCTCACGTTTTTATGCAGTTTTCTTCAGTTTTCCATGGTTGGAAATCCGTTTTTCATTGTACAGCGGCTGGGAAGAGAGAATCACGATTTGGGGGTTTATAGAGGTCATTTCCCCCCCTGTAATTCCCAGAAGCATTGTCTGAAATCAAATTTCTCTCCCAGGGTTGTTTCCCCATCTACCATTTCATTTTTGGTTGCCAAAAAGTTTTCCTTCATACCCAGAACTTGTGTTTTGTTGTTATGTGCATCCTTGTTTTGGTCTGAACTGTTAGGAGTGGAAGAGGCCCATAATTGGCTTAATAAAGCTAGTGAAGAGAGGAACCTCACAAAAAGATCAAGATGGGTTGGTTAATCTTCGATGCACACCTGAGAGAACACTGGAAGTGAAGGTATGGCCTGAGGGACTATGTAGAAGTGAAGGGAATACTTCCTTATGTTGGGTGTGTAGGTATTGTTGAGGCCAAGCTAGATAGATCTTGTGTAGGTGTCCATAGCTTTGTGGTTGAGCTCACTAGCTTAGCAATTCTTCCTTTCCACTGCCTTAGCAACATGATAAACCCAACTGTGGATGGGATTGGCTAAACTTTGGTGTGTATTTGGCTACGTGTGAGTCTGTTGTTCCCTAGTTCCTTGTGGGAATCATGCCTAGCTTAGGGGTGGCAGTTGTGGTGAGAGATTGATGAGCAAAATCGGCCTAAGGTTGGGTGGAATGTTGCAGCGACATAGCTAGTTGCTCGGGTCAGCTCATTTTCAAGATAAGTACTCTCTTGTATTAACTCTCCAATGCATTTGTTTTAAGAATTTTTATGAATGTATTGAATGCTTGCTAGAGGTTCAAGTAGAGATTTACTTCCGTTGTATTTTCCTGCATTATACATCTGCATATGTCTTTTACTTCCAATGCATTTTTCTTATGTTCATAGGGCTAGATGCCCGATTAGAGCGTTGCGTCCTCTCCATCGCACTAGGTTGACAAGAGGGGACGTGGCAGTGTGAATGCGGAAGGCAGAAGGATAAAAGGAAAATAATAAAGTAATATGAGTTTTCTGCAACCCGGAGTCTTCCCTATGGAATGCGGAATGCGGAAGGAGAAAAATAAAATATAAAGTAATATGGGTTTTCCGCAACCCAGAGTCTGCCTTGCGGAAGGCAGAAGGAGAAAAAGAAAATATAAAGTAACATGGGGTTCAGAAATCCGAAGTCCGCATACAGAAGCAGAATTGCGGAAAGGGCCTTCTAATTTCGGAAAGGCCTGTACCAAAAACAATTATGCTTAAGAATGAATGATATAGGGGGATTCATGGCCCATGACTTGTATGAACGAATTTTTTTATATATGCGGTTTTGTCAGGTAGTATGGGTATGTTACAATGGTACTTATATTCATACTCATTAATCACAATTTAAATTCAAGTTATTTAATATTGGGTAGCACTAAACAACTAAATCTATAATATATATTGAACATTACAACAAGAAATAGTGTATATGTTAAAATATGCATTGTAGATATTTGTGGAAATTGCTTATTGGAAATGAACAAAAGCTCGAGTTAGAATTGACTAAATGAGAATTTCAACTTCTCATTTACAATTCTATTTATTTCCATGGGAGTAAGTTAATAATTTAACAAACTCACCTCCTTTCCACATAAAATTCTCTCCCTCGTAGTAATTTTAAAATGGGCCAAAACCTATAGAGGCAAAGTTTTATGGTTGAGTTCGCATTAATCATGTGACACTATGATTTGTAACTGAAATTGCTTATTGGAAATGAACAAAAGCTCGAGTTAGAATTGACTAAATGAGAATTTCAACTTCTCATTTACAATTCTATTTATTTCCATGGGAGTAAGTTAATAATTTAACAAACTCACCTCCTTTCCACATAAAATTCTCTCCCTCGTAGTAATTTTGTTACAAATCATAGTGTCACATGATTAATGCGAACTCAACCATAAAAATTTGCCTCTATAGGTTTTGGCCCATTTTAAAATGCCCAGATCGTCAAATTCCAAAATTAAACTTTGCCTCATTAAAAAAAAAACCTTGCCTAAAAAAGTCTGTTCTAATGACAAGCAACAAGGTGATCGAGCTTGCATAGCACAAAGACCCAGATTCAATATCTTTTGTGGATGTGTTTGTAAATATAAAAAATATTATATAACACAAAAATAAACCCATTATAAAACTAGATCAGTTGTTTATAAACTCACTCCATTTTCATATTGATAATTTGCATGTTAATGTCTATCTTTGCCTTCAATAGTCAATCTTTTACCTATAACACCGTTTTTGTGAGTGAAGTAATAAAGGAAATTTGTTAAAAATAGTGGTGAAATGATGCAATTTAAGTGAGTCTTACTACTCATGCAAGTTTTAACCGATAACGAGTTAGCCCTCTCAATGATGTAGATTTCTTGTTTGAAATATAAGTAACAAGTAGGGGGAGGTATAAAATAAAACTTGTGGACACCCTCCGTGCATGATAATAGCTAGGTATGATTAACCACATCAATGGGAACGAAAAACTTTATTAATACAAAGATTACAAGTCAAAGATTAAAGACTTACCAACTAGGGATTAGATGTTTGGGAACAACTAGGAAAGTTGCACGGGGATTTTAATATTTAATTTTCCTTCTACTGACATAAAAGTGAATCAAAGACTACAGTAAGGTGGGCTCAATTGTGGGGGTAAAGTACTAAATTCTTATGATTTCCAATATAGGTTATTATATTTTTTATAATTTTTTTAAAAGTTGGATAAAAATTTAAAAGAATTATTAAAATTGTGAATACATTTTTGAGATTGTATAATTTAATGTAATAAAAATATTTGAGGATGTTGAATCTATTTATGTAATTAAAAATAAAGTTTCAATAGGTTAGGTTCGCATATTGATACGCCACCTTTTATTCCTCTCCTTTTGTTCGTCTATTCACTTTATAGGTCTCTTTACACTTAAAAAGGGAAGTTGGGGACCTTCTCTTCTCTCATCTTATGGTAAGGACTTTGCTCTCATCTAGTGGAAACGATGAGAAACCTCTCTTCTATTTTATCTTATATCTTATGGGGTGTTTCTCTCATATGTTGGCAACTTGGTATGGGTATGATATTGCTCACCTGTTTGTAGCACCTAATTGTTTGTAGACCTATTTGTAGCACCCCTTTGTTCATTTCACATAGCCGATGTTATTTGCCCCTTTCGATTAAACAAAAAATTATATATATATATAAAACATTTATACTGCATTTTAAAATTAAAATTCCAAATATATATATTACAATTTAGAATTATTATAAATAATTATATAAAAAAAATTATGACTCACCATATAAAGCTATACAAAATGTCATTTTTCAAATGAAATATAAAAATTATTTTAACATAATATCATTCACTATTTTTTTAATTTTTTTAACAAAATATTCTAATTAATATTTATGAAAAAATTTAATAACCATATCATCATCTTGAGTTACCGTCATTATTTGATGTCTTTCTTGCAAGTTGGGGCTCTTTGCATTGTACACAGAATATGCAAAGTCAAATTGTTTGATCCCTTTCTTGCAAGTTGGGACTCTTTACATTGTACAACAAAAACATAATATAATCCATATATATACAAAGTGAAACTCTTTTTCAACAAACTCAAAACCATTTTGAAAAATGTTTTCATCATTCACTTAAACATACCATCATTTTTTTCTTAAATCAAACTTTACATTTCAAAACAAATATTTTTTTTTTCACTCGTGCGTTCTCGTGATGATTTAATAACTCACATAATTATAGCAAAGAAGGACCTTCTTCATGGGATGCAGAATTTGAAATGTAATCATCCAAAAGAGTAGAGATCATCACCAACTTATATTACAATCACGCCATTTTGTTTTAAACACATTGGAAAATCCATCTCATCTCATAATTGATCTAATATGCATGTAGCTTGGAAATCTTACCTAGTTTACATGTTCAATTTTAATATACATCAACTTCACTTACAATATGTCTTGAGGTTAACTTCAATGTACATGTTCAAATTTAATATACATCAAGCTCACTTACAATATGTCATGAGGTTACCTTTAATGAAGGATTGCCTTATCATTTCATGGTGATTATACAGAGTATCAATCATCTCATCCCAAGTCCATATCAACCCAAGTTTAAATGGGTTTGTATTAGTGGGTGCATGCATATTAATCTAAAACGATAAAGTAATGATTTCTTCTCAACTTATTATTGATTGATAAAATGTGAAAAATTGAACTTGAAACATCAAAATACATATCATGGAAAATTGTAAGGATCCATACATCTTTTAAAGTATAGAAGTTTTAGTGAATTTTACTAATTCTTAAAATTCCACCCATAAAATGTTTGGTGATATTTTGTAAAAATATTCAAATTTCTAAATATTTTATATAGTTTTTGGACAATTTTAGATATGTTTAAGGTAAAATATATTTTATCTTGTGGAATTTGGGCGAATCATTTTAGAAAATGGAATTTAATGAATAATTTTTTGGGAAAAAACTTTTGAAAACTAGCCCATGAGATGAATTTCACACCTAAAATTTTCCTTAATGCAGATTCCACACAAGTTTCCTATGATGTAGGTCGATATTGAAACAATATTGGCTAATATACGTCATTAACATTGAAATTTGATGTCCATCCATACATGATTCTTTTAGTCCATGTTATAAAGAATGCCATCAAAATCAAATATGACTTAATAAGGACCACAATCCATATAGGATTTCACTTGAAATGATATATCATTTAATGAATATATTGATCTATTTACCACCATGTATAATCTATAATTTCTCTTCTCATCAACGAAATGATTCACTAACATGCGTTTTCTACTTCATATTTCAATTAATTACTCTTAAGTGTGTTCTTCGCTATTGTATAACAATCATTGTGAATTTAAGTGTAAATAACTCAAAGCAAATAAAAAATAATCACATACAAAAACATACACATGGATTTACCATGGAGAAATGAATGTTGGAAAACTCTAGCACATCAATGTCTTGCTCATCTCTTTATTTTATTTTAGTTTATTTAGATTACAAATGGCTCAAATAGAGCTTCAACATTGTGCATTAGATTCCAAGCTACTATAAATGTTAGATAGCTCTTTTTTTCTTATTCCAATATATGTGCCTTAGCTCATGGCTATGTTAGAATCTAAACTATCATTACTCTCAAACTTATTTACTCCAATTTTATGAGCATTAGCATTCATTAAATGAGCTAAGTGCTTATGGTCCTATAATAGGGTATTTATAATCTCTATATTGTCCTCCCCTTCTAATGTTTAACCTTCCAAGAGAACTATAACTTCTTATAAGAATTGTTCAATTCATTTCATTAGCAAGCCCCCATAATCACTTTATGTCCCTAGCTACTAATCTCCATCTCACATACATGGAAGGTCATGGAAGCCCATGTAGGTGCCTTGTGTTTGTTGGTTATCGTCTTAGTTTCCCATGGTAGCTATGTCTATTATGTTAGGGTTGTAACTAGATGTCTATCAACAACCTTCCTTTTTGATCATTTCTTTGTCAATCAACCCTTTGTTGACGAACACCTTCCCACCAACTTGCTTGTTGGCCATCTACCTTGTCAACGAAGGCCTTGTCGGGAACTGATTTAATGATAAATCTAAATTGTTACAAATAATTTATTTGTAAAGAGTTTTTGGAGAACTCCTTGGTTGGTAAAGAACTTGTTGATGAATCCTTTGTCAGTAAAGAGCTTATAGACGGTAAAGTGTTTATTGAAAATTGCTTTGTTAAACAAAGCCAAGCATTTTTTGAGTCCTTACATTTACTACTTCATGATCTATTTCATATCGCTCCTCCCTAATCGGGGGTCACTAGTTCCCCAATATATAAATAATAATGAAGATGAGAGAAAAATCTAGTCAATTTGTCCCTTTTAGACTATTTTTCCTTCTTTGGTGATTTTCATTTGAGTCCAATATGCCATTATAGCTCTGGTTGTCCTCTACAAGTAGTATTGACCTTATTTTGTAGTAGTTAACCCTCCTCTAACTCTTCTAGTGCATTTGATAATATTCTTAAATTCTTGGATATACTTCCTCTTCTCCTTCCCCATCAAATGTGGAAGAATTGAAAACATGGACAATTTCTCCACTTCCAACATTGAAAACATTCTCATATATGAAGGTATCTCTGGCCTGAAAAGTTGATCGTCAAGTTGATTAATGATTTCAAATGGTCCATATGTCAATGGTTTTAGTTTCTTGGCCACCCCTTATATATGCTCCCTATTCAGATAGAACCATAATCCATCTCCAACATAAAATTTATGACTTGTTCTATGATGATCATGTTGGATCTTGTACTTATCCTTACTCCAATTTAGCTACTTTCGCACTCTAAGATGGATTTATCTAATCTCGTCAATAAACATTTTTTCTCTATCTTCCTCCTCATGCATTTCTTCTCATTTTCCTCCTAATGCACATACAACAAAGGGCGAGTGTGGAAAATAACCAAATCAAGATTCAATATGATATTTTTGAGTCGAATAATGTATTTCTATATTATAAGTGTGTTTAATATATGCTTGTTGTTCATACCATGAATTTGGGTGCTTGTGGTTATATACTTTCCCAACTGTTGCACTAAAATTTGTTAAGAACTGTAGTTTTTCCATTTATTTGGGGATGGAATGAAATGGATCTACATAGTTATTATATTATTTTATTGATGCTTTGAAAATGGAAGATATAATTTGGTATCTAGAAGGCTCATTTTGGGTCAAATGATGAAAACCACACCAATGCGTTAAAAATATAAATCTTTACATTGGGGTCAGATAAGTGAAATGTCAGGGTCTATAACTTCAAGGAAATTTTCCTATAAGTCCTTATTTCATTCTACAAGTTAATAAATGGTGATTTGTTTTCCGCAATCTTAGTATGTATATGAAATTTATGCCTTGACAAGGTAACAATTTAATGGTAGCCACATCATCATATCATGATTTACCCATGCAGAGTTTGTAACATATGTGAATCCATTAGATACTTATATATGCATTAGAGAATAAAAAATCACAATCCTAAAAATGAAAGGAGGGAGTTAAAATCCTATCCTAAAGAAGAGGATAGGGTTCAACTCCTATTGAAGTGATTTCATGTTACATAGTCGAGTAGCTACCAAAAGAGGTAGAGAGCTAGTATATAATAAATGAAAGAACATTTTGTATGGGAATATATCAAAACCATAGTGTCTCATAGATCCACATCGACCTTTACAATCTCTATATGCTTCCTTATACTCTTTGCTTACTAAGAAGAAATTCACAACCTTTACTTATTGTTGGGGTTTCCCACATAATGTTTCCTAGGGTAAATAAAGAGAAGCAATATTGAAAAAGAATGTAACTCTCAACCAAAGATTAAATTTCTAAATATTTGGGAAGGGAAGGTGAATGATCAGGGTAAGCCTTGGGATTATTTCGATGGGGCTTCTCAAGTGTACAATCCCTTGTGGGATTTGGTGGTATCTTACATGTCTCTCGTTCTCATTCCCTCCATTTCAAACAAGGTCTAGCCAATGATAGTAACAATGTTACGAAGTTGTGGGAATTGAAATTAGCATTAACCATTATAACTGAGCATGGTATAAACTCTATCCCAATGTTTGGTAACTCTTAGTTATGTGTTAACTATATTACAGGAAAATACTGCTTGAGGAACTTTAGCCTTCAAGAACTATTGGATGAGATGACCTTACCATTTAATTCCCTCCAAAATGCAACTATTTCTCACATTGTTAGAGTTTAGAATCAGGAAGTAGTTTTCCTCTCAAATGAATATTTACATATTCCTCGGGGGACTTGGTCTATTTTGGAATTTAAAAATGACAAGAGATCGGAGTATCTCCATGATTTTTCCTTTGGTTTTCCTTTCATGGCTTTATTTTTTATGTTTACAATTTATCTTTGTAATATATTGGATATATGTGGGCCCCATATTACAATTTTGTAACAAAACTCTATAAATAGTACATATGATATTTTTTGGAATAATATAAGGAACACTTGTGCTTCACTACTAGAACCTAGAAAAGGAACATGCTCTATGAATGCACCAGTGCTAACAAATATAATTTAGTTTAAAAAAATGAAATTATGGTTTTTTCTTATGAAACAAAAAAGGTTTCCTAGGGTAAATATTATGTGCATAGTATGTGTCTTTGTTGTTTTGGTTATATTCTTATGTCACAATAGTTAAAGGATCCATATGGAATTCTTTGTTTTTATTTTAATCAGTAAAAACACAAAAATAATAGTTTTTCACTAGAGCATAAACTTATTGTATTAGAATTAGTTAGATATGTTTGAGCGAGATGACTATTGGGATATCAAAGGCATATTACACATCATTTTTGTATTAGAGTATTTTTATTTGGGATTCGTGTGGTTTCAATGTAGTATATTCTTACTTGACTTAGAATTTCTAAATATGAGGGATCTTGACCCTATAAATACCAATATCAACACGATAATGGTTAAGAAGCAATCACAAGCCTTAGATATGGCATATGAGAAAAAGGAAGGACATGTACTTGATTAAGGGGATTTTTATTTACAAGGTTGTAATCTCAAGTAGTCGACATTTCCAAGAGTATGGTCTCATTCCTTAATTTCCTTGAGAAAAACACCAACCCCTTTTTTGAGTACTTGACTCTCATGAGAAACCAAAACATCATGAATAGTTTATGGAAGAAAATGAATAGTCAAATATTGAAAAAAGGAGCTCTGATAACCAATAAGAATCTCAAGCACACCTATTTAAATAAAAAATAGAGGTTAAGATCAAGCCCCACAAAGGTGGGGCAATTAAGTCAAAACAATGGTTATAGCAATCAAAAGTTTATTTTAGTGTGCTTATTATATGAGAGGAGAAGAAAATATATTTTCCACACTCAAGTTATTACGGTAATTCATTGCATTTTTGTATAGCGACACCAAGGCCCTCATGCTTGAGGGAGATTTTCTAGCAACTGAGTGGAAGGTAATAGAAAACTTCCCCATGTCTTAGTTTTACCCTATTGGGTATGACTATGACTATTCGATTCAATGACAATAATACTGACATTGGAAAGGATTAAGTGTACACATGTTCAATATAGGGTTCATGAAGAACTCTCCCAAGAGCCCAACATGGTCATTAAGTACTAGAGTGGACTTCATAGTCACACATAGAGGAAATTAGTTATGCTTTTCAAGCTGAAGACCACATATGAGGCTTATGTGTAGGTCTAGTACATTGGATTTGAAAAGAGAGGGAATATAGATGGTTCACATAAGTATATTAAGAATGGAAAATACAGTAAGGGAAAAAGAAAGAACGATAAAGGGGATAATTCCACCATTGCGCATGTGTGCAAGGTATACTCTACCAACTACTTGACCATTCAAACATTGATGGTCACACAAAAACAAATTTTAAAATTTTCATATAAAGCTGAATACCAAGAATTGCAAGTGAAAACATTCAAACAAGAAGAATATCCTAGGCGTGTATGTGGAAAAAGAGATAGAAATGAGTTTAGATGTGATTGAAAAAATTGTCCACACAACAATGCACAAGGAGGTGAACTTGAGTACCCTATATCACAAATAGGAGAAGGTGATGCAAAATATTTTCCATATTAAAATTCAAGTCAAGAATAACAAAGTAGAATCTTTGTTTGATTCTTATTTCAGGACAACCTCGTTAGGGGGACATAACCTATTAGAGGAAATTTGAGGTCTAAAACGAGCCTCGTAAGGAAAATAATAAAATAACATTCATTAATTTTGGAGGAAGAAAGAAAAAAACTACTTTTTTGTTCATATTTTCAACATATCTCCCTGTGTTTTTACTCAAATTTCGAGTGGTAGGGCTTGTTGGATGCAGAATTAAATTATGCTTCCAATGAGTACTCACACTGCATTCTTTCGACGGATCTCAATTCCCCAAAAATAAGAAATACCTGGAAAAACATGATGATGATGTAACACAGGAGATATGTTGAAAGTACGAACAAAAAGTAGTGTTTTATATGACAAATATGTCAAGTCAGCCATTATGGTTGACTCATTTTATTGGAATTCTATTGGTTCTTTAACTCCAACTCACAAGAATTTATTGTTGGCTTGTTTTCTTATAAGGCCCATTTTAGACCTCAAATTTCCTCTAATAGTAAGTAAGCTTGCTTTAGAGATGCATGACCATACTCATCAGTACACGTTTGGATGGATGAATGGGGAAGTAGAGTCAAAACTTATCAAATAGTGTTAACTTTGATTTCATCTTAGTGGAAATGTTATTGTTGAAGTAGAAGTCAATGTAGTGCCTCTTGATATATATAGTGTGGTTTTTGATAGTCCCTACATGTATATGAGAGATGGCATATTCATGATAAAGGAAAACCATTATCTACCTAGTCAAGAATAGTAGATATGTTATTATCAATGTGCACAAGGAAAAGTTGTCTAAAATGTATCTAATGAATTCTCACCAAGCTAAGAGAATAATCATCTAAAGAAAAAAATTATGTACTTATCCACTTAAGAACTAAAAACATGCTAATTTAGTGGGTGTGATACATCCTTGGAAGGATGTGTGAAAGAATAAACTTGTTAGCATGTAAAGAATTGTTCCAAGTGTGCCACGCAAGAGGGGAGTGGAGGATGAGATATATTTTACTAAACATAGGACTATACATGTATCCTATATTAGAGTCAAATGAGGCGAGGAAGCAATTATAAGAATTTTTTGATCAAGGAATCATAAGATTGGGTACCTCACCATGTAGTTCTCCTATTATTTTAATACAAAAGTACGAATGGGACTTGGAAAATTTTCATTTACTACAAAGATTTGAACAAGTTCACTCTCAATAATATGTATAATTTCCCCTAGATTGATTACTTATATTAGATACCATATGCAACTATTACTTCACCGAGATGCATATGAAATATGGATATCATCAAGTCTGAATAAAGAAATAAGACACTCAAAAGATTGCCTTGAAGACGAGGAAAGTTCTTTATGAATGATTAGTAATTCATTCTTTTTAATTAATGCACTAACTCCTTATGTGTGTGCATGCACACGCATGTGTGCGCGTGCGTGCGTGTGTGTGTGTGTGTGTGTGTGTGTGTGCGCGCGCATGCGTGCTCGATATCATAATTGGATGCCGTTTTTTTAATATTTAGTTCAATATTGGAGGAGCATGTTGTGAATTTGAAGCAAGTGTTGGAGACATTGAGGAAAACCCAATTGCTTGCAAACATAAAAAAAGTGTAAGTTTGCTAAGTAGTTCTTAGTTTGTTTGGGTCATGTGATTGGTAGATGTAGTTAAAGATTGATCCTACAAAGATAGAGGTGATCCTTAAATTCCCCATTCCTACCAATGTCACTAAAGTTAGTGGTTTTGTGGGAGTTGCCTAAAAATAGAGGAAGTGCATATCATCATTTTTAATTGTGGTAGCACCACTTAATGTTGTGATATTCAATGGTAACTATTAAAGTGAGGTAATAATTTGGATAAAACAGTTGAATAATTGAATAAAAAGATTAGTTAAGTCTTGGTCCTATCACAATCTAACTTGCAAAATCTATATGAAAGTGGAAATCGATTCTAATGGGTATTTTAGACACCATGGTGTAAGTTAGTAAACAATGTTCAATTCATTTGCATTCATGGGATTATAATAATTACTCCTATTTTTATAATTGACCACATACGCTTATTGGTTAGTTTAGTTGTAATTATTAATAGTACATTGAGAAAAAATTATCATTTTGTTACCAAAGATATATCAATAATTAAAATTATGTTGTCCCACATAATTTTAAAATATATATTGAGAAAGTTAAATATCCCTTCACATCGTATTTGTCAAACCACTAAGGTGGCCTCCTATGTTTTTAAGGGTGAAACTATGCTAATGTAGGGGGGAGGCAAGCATGCTATCATTGGAGCTATTCTAGGGATAAACATGGAATCACATTATATATGCGAGGGAAGTATATTCCTTGGTCTAGGTAATGAAGAAGTGAAATAATTATTTCTTGCATAAGGAGACCATTTTCCATTATGACAACAACCTACCCAACACTTAAAATTAAGAGTTGTCTCTAGCAAGTAAGATGGTTTAAATGGATGTGATTCATGAAACAATTTCATATAGTGATTAGATATAAGAGGACATGGACAACAAGTTGGATGATATGTTATCAATACTGCATCACCAAAAGCCATATCTTTGGGATCCATTATGTAGATGGATCCATTAAACCATGAAGCCTACAATAAGGAGGATGCAAAAGATGATAACTTCAAGTAGACAAATAAATTGATTTCAAAATCCAATATGGATTACTATACAAGATGAGGAATATTTATGTATCAAAGGAAGAAATAGTGCAACTGATAAGGAGGCTCATACCTCCAATGTTGTTATAAATGTATTGTTGAGAATATTGTGTCTAACTTGTAGAGGACGCTTATAAGTCTAAGATGAAGGAATACATAGCTAGGTTTATAAGAGGTGTTTTATTATTTTGTACCAACAAGCCTAGCAACATGAATCAAGGACTATGCAATTCACTTTCAACACCTACAAAGCCACAATAGAGTATATCCATGGGGTTTGTCGAGGACATGAAGAGGGCATGACTTGTTGTAAGTGGTAATCAATATATTTATTTAAAGGAGTGTTTTGTAAGAAAACTACCAAAGAACTGGAAATGGAAAGCATTCTCTTTGAAAGGATCTATGTACACTTCGAGATATATAGGAGCATCATTTATGATATATATACTCAATTTCTCGTTACATTTTGGATTCAATTGTTGGAGATGTTGGGAACTAAATTGAAGAGATCCATCATTTTCCACTTGCATACTAGTGGGAAGGAGAAAGTGGTGAATATGACCGTAGTTCAAACTTTAAAATTCTATGATAGGAAGCACTAAGGGACATGGGATGAAAATTTCATTTACATAGAACATTTCTATAATAAGGCATATTTCCATTAGTAAGCCCAACATTTTAAAATGTAAATTTTCTATTTTCCACAATTACCATGGATATATATATATATATATATATATATAACTTGAAAAAAGGGTGAAAAAAGGGAATCATCCTAAAAATATGCATTGAAGGAAAATAAGTTCATAGGTAGGATTGGGATTATAGGTTTAGGGAAATCTAAAGAAATCTTAGAAAAAGTACAGTACAAGGAAAAACATAATTAACAATGTTGAAATAACTTCAAAGTAGGAGATAGAATTTGACTAGACCTAAAGAAGGAAATGTTACAAAGTCGAAGAAAAAAATTGAAGGCCCTAAGACATGGACATTTCAAAGAATCGGGAAATGTAGGAAAAAATGGCTATAGACTCAATATTCTACCTTACATGTACATTTAGTTAGTAGTTAATGTAGAGAACCTAAAACCCTACAAGCCATCCATTCTCAATTCAAGGTCAAAGATGGAAAATATTCCTTCCATAGGGGATTTGGGAGTAGATACACATTCAAACTTACCAAAAGATATATTCAATTCTATAAAAGAATATCAAAACAATTGTAAGGGGCTAATGAGAATTTTGGAAGGTGAGACTGAATGGGAAACTCCCAACTAAGGCCAAATGGTTTCCTATTCTCCTTCAAAATTAATGCTTTTGGAAACCAAAATCCTCCCAAAAGGGGGAGGGATGATCCAAAATGGATATACATAGTTACCATATGATTGTAATGATGGTTTGGAATTGGTAAGATAAAACTTTGGACCTAAAAAGTTCATTTTGGGTAGATTTGAAAAATTACATCATTGGATCAAAATTACATCTCACATGATGGAAGAGTTGAACTTATAAGGGAATCCAATATTTTAAGAGTTATTAGACATTTGGGCCACAAGGGATTGAATACTCCTAAAAAAACTCAAATATATATTTCCCTCTATTAAGGGGTCAAGGGGGGTTTTTAATTTGACATAGTAATATAAATATTGGGGGTTATTTTATTTGGGAGGGATGAGGAATAACTTCCAAATTGTGGGATGGATTCATACCTCCAAATGATGGGTTCAATTCATACCCACCTAAAACTTAAGGACCATCCATTTTTATTTGATATTGCTTATGATCATAAGTTTTGCATAAATATGATAATAGTGTACCAATGTTAGTCTCGATAGAAGTCTCTTTGAGTTATTGGCCTTGAGCAATCCTCGTTTAATATCTTATTTAGGCTTGGTTTGAAGTGATGTTATATTGTTTTTTTATATTTAAGTTTGAGCCTATTATTAGGAAAATTACTCTTGGTTTGTTATATATTACTAATTTAGATATACCATCAACTTATTTTAAATAAATTTAGTTGGATATCTAGGATTTCACCTACAATCTTATTTGGCATCCTTTTGAAATTGTTCTTTAGAATTGAGTCAAATATATCATTATGTTTCAAAAATATTCTCTCATCTTTTGAACACCATCAATGGGGGACCGACGATGACTTTTAAAAGATCTTTTGTTATATTTTTTAAATTATGTTGATGGTGCTTTCAAGTTGGGTTACAACATAATATAAAATTGGTAGTTTGGAAGGATATGGTGTGAAACATCTGCAATTCTCATATTTTCTAAGCATTGCACTAACTATTGGTCTATCAATCTTTTATATTCCTTATTACATTGATCTTTTGACTAGGTTTACTTTTAAGCATTTTTCCTTCCCCATTAATATTTCATTGGGTCTTCCACCATCCAACACTACAAATTGATCAGTCACCCCCACAATTTCGGTGGGATCATTATTAGCATTATACTATTATTTTATTTAACAGCCTGTTTTCTTATACTAATATGTGTTAGGGACCTTGATTGTTACAACTTGATAATATTATATAAAGAGGGTATTAAAAATGGGTTGATAAAAATGGATACCCACAATATCTGGTGAAATTAGGGATTTTCTTAATTGGAAAGGCATATTGGGAGGGGGGGTTCAACAATACAATTTTAAGATGCATTTTCCAATATTTAGTAAAATTAGGGATATTATTTAATATCATGTGAATGATGATGATATGTAACAAGTGCATTGAGTGAAGCCCCCATGATTTGGGCATTGGAAAAATAATAAAAGAAACATATAGTCGCCGCTCATTTGCAAGAATATATTACAAGAGGCCAAACTTCCTATTAACATAAAGTATGAATCTTCCTTAAGATGAAAAATCCCTAAATATTTAAAACCCTAACACTAGGAATTGATGTGGAAAAATAAATTATATCCCTGAGGAGGCTATTTGATATTTCAACTTCCTAGGGGCACAACGTTTTCATACAAATTCCATTTAGGACATTCCTTGAACCATTACAAATATTAACTCATGCTCTATGTGTTTGGAAGGACACAAAATCAAATATTTGTGTGCTATACCAACTACCAAAAACAAAGGGGAATTCTTGAAAAGGGTGATTAAAGTTTGAGACTTGAAAAACTATAGTAAAACTGCCAAGATGTAGAACCATTCTAAGTTAGTGGAATAGGTGGTTGGCCACTAGTATGCAATTGGATTAGTCACTCCACTAGGAAATAATGGTCCCAATTGTGTCAAGTTCATCCATCATATGGGAAAAAATCTCTTAATCTTAGTCCTAGTGAGTCACATTCCATGTTGAAGGAGAATACCTACTTTAATGACCCAATAGAGTTAGATGTTTTGCTAGTGGGTGTCCTTCAACTTGGTTTCCATGATTTAGTCAACTATGCATTTAAAATGCAATCAATATTGAGTTCTGTATGGGCCAAGTGATTGACCACCTCTAAGGTTTCAAAGAGAGATGGAAAATATACTAGTTGAATGAATAACACCCACAGTATTGGTGATGGGAGCCCATATCAGAGTGGGAAGAGATTCCAATTATGGTGTCTTGTGATGTTCTCTTTCTACAAATGCATGACATAACTTACTTCCCACATGAAACTTGTATGCAACTAAATCTTGATCCTTGCACTATTTATACTTAGCATTGGCTTTCTACAAGATATTATGAACTTCTTGTTAAATGTGCTCGATCCACTCAACAAATAGATTCCTCTATCAAGCTCATTCTAAGCATGGGAAGGTACTTGATGCCATAGATATAATGGGTAGAGATACATCAACTGGGGCCAATGGTTGGAACCCCAAACACACTTGAAAATGGTTGTGTCCAATCACTATCCAATAGAGCTATGAAGGGATTTGTTATAGCAATGATAAATACAAGGAAGATTCTCGTCCCATGTGTAGATGTTTGGAGTTGAACATTCTTAAAATATGCACAATCACCTTGTTTATTTCCTCTGTCTATCCATTAGCTTCGAGGTGGAAAGTAGTTAATTTAGTCATCTTGGTTCTCATAATTGACCACATGATGGACCAAAAAGTACTTAGGAGCCTACTATCCCTATTTAAAAAATAGGATGGACTAGAAAGAACTTAGGAACCTATTATCCCTACATGAAAAATGGTTTGTGGGAGCCCATAATGAACCCAAACATGCTCAAAGAAGAGATTAATAGTGGTCTTTGTTGTGATACTCTTCTTACAAGGTTTTAGAATGGCTAGCGTATATAACAAATCAATAACCAAAGATACACAATCATTGACATGAAGGAAGGATGAAAATTTAGTCCATGGAGACAGACTCCGAGAGTTTGTCCAACATAGGCATAGGAGTGTAAAACCACCACTTCTTGATGACAAGTTTGGATATGCATAAGTAATGCATGATTTGATATACTTATTGACATATTGTCAGAGCTTTCCAATGAAAGTACTTTTGCAACATTGACATTTTCTTCTCCAAGACGAAGTGGCTTTCCATTCGACTATAATGTGTCTCCTAGATCAACTTCTCATGCTTTCTAGGAGAAACCTAGAGATGTCCTAGATGACATAAAATATCAGATCCTGAAGATGAAATTCTGATATGGGTTTACTTATGCTTAGTGTCCAATAGGTCACAATCGAAAGTTAAGGAACTAGTTTCATAGAATTGGAGACACCAAAAGGGCTCATAGTTGAACAGTATGGCTAGCCCCATAAATAAAGGTCAACTAAGGTATTCCACAACATAAATTTTAATGCCCTTCTTGTACTTGATGTTCAAGTGAAACGATTGCAGGTACATGGACTACTTCTAATGGATACATTATTCTACAACTTTCCCTACAACTATATGAATTGCACAAACTTGCATTTAGTGTGTATTAGTTACACCATCACCATGTAGATTGCAAAGAATGTGTTCAAGTTTGATATATCAACTTTCTTTGCAATTTCTCTAGTGCTCAACACATATCCTCTAAATCTCCACGATCACCCTTATGTTACTCAAATACGACCCTTACACCATCACCACAAATATTGGAGAGAACGTGTTCAATTTAGATCGACCATCTTGCTATGGAATTTATCCAGTGCTCAACATGCATCTTCTAAATCTAAAAAAAAAATCGATGCTAGATAACGATGGGGAAGATTTGGTGGCACCAATTCTAGAAGATCTTGCCTCAAAAGAGTTGGTATGGAGATAGAACTAATGTAATTCTATAGTGCAAGAGTGAGAAACTAGATGAAAACAACTCAAAATCTATTATATAGAGATGGAATGATAGTCACATAGACCAACAAATGGTACATGCTAGACAAACAAAGTGAAGTTTCCCCACATGAAAGAGAGTTCTTATGTACCAAAAATTCCTAAGTGGGGATGTTTAATCATGAAAATAGTCAAAATATCGACTAAGTCTATGATTAAAGGAGTCATGCTAATGATAAGCTCACCCAAAAAAAAACCAAGTGTCAACAAACAAATTTGGTCATTGTATATATAGGGTATAAAATAATGAGAAATCATCATTGAAGTATATTACACATAAAAGTGGGCAACCTTGAACTACCTTCAAGTAGGAATTTGACTTTGTGCAATGATTGTATTTATGATTTAGTCTTGCATTTCAATATTGTGAACTCAACTGCACATAAAAAGGTTCAATCATGTTGTGATCATGCTATTATTTTGCCAAACTATCTTGTTTTTGTTGATATTTATCATAAATACATACCAAAACAATATAAATGTAAATGCAAATAATAAAATGTGCAAAATCCTAAATCATAACAAATTGTTCTCCCTCTCTTATTTGAAAAACAAATTATTCTATCTTACTCTCTTATTTAAAAATATGAATAGATAGAAAATAAAAAATCTATTTGAACTATACTAAATCAAATCAAATGGTTGAGAGATAATTATGGAATGGAAGATAGTTTGGAAATATTTTTTTATTCATCATATTCTTCTAGTTACACTGGTTCAAGTGTGAATTATCCATACCTAGCTACATGTTATCATCCACATTCTTCCGATTATCCATTTTTCAACTATCAATTATTTTGTATATTTTTTTCTTTTAATCTCACATTCTTTTAGTTTTCCCATTCATCAACTTATTTTTTATATTCTTTTTTTATAATTGTTTATTTCAAATTTTGAACACCATAGAATCAATCTCGAAAGTACACTTGTCTCATCCTAGTCATTAGATGAAAAAGCATAAGTCGTAGTCTACCCCAAATTTCAAGGTAATTATTTCTATTTAATATCTAACATTGTTTTAATGGTAAATATTTAATTTAATGTTTATCTTACAATCTCTTTTATTTTATTTATACCAAGCTAATTGGTTGAAAACTGAATATTGCATGAGAGTTTCATGTTAATACTTTGTGTGTTGTATAAAATTAAATGAAATATTTTATGAATAAATTTTAAAATTTATGATTTAATAAACTCATCCTCTTTGATAAGAGTGATTAGTCAAACTCCATTGGCCATTTCAACCAATTAGAAAATTCTTATCTTATTAATTTACTAAATGATCATGAAATTTACTTTCACAATGTAACCTTGCTTATCCTGATCTATGATCTGAGCCCCGATCCGACCTTCGGGCATTGAGCTTTACTTGCATGGCTGCAGGCTTCCATTAAATTACTAAGACATATTCGTTGTCTTTAAATTATTCATCTAATTTTCAATGTAATGTATTGGGTTGATGCCAAATTTCTTGGTTTAAAATTACTTCAATCATTTAGAAACGCTACATCTGAGCGCAAGATTAATAAAGAAATTTGTAACGTGCAGCCGGCAACCGAAAAACTATAAAATGGACGTTATATAGAGAGGGTTTAATATATCTATAAAAAAAATCTAAAATGGAATATATATGTAGACGTTATATAAAGAGAGAGTTTAATATATCTATATATATATTATATAAAATGGACGATATATTTAAAAAAAAATAGAATATGTATAAACACTGGTAAAGATGAAAGCCAACTTATTGTAAACGAATCCTTGGACTTGAGGGGACGGAAAGCATGAGCTGTTTGTACATACAAAGGTTTGAATTTAATGGTTGCTTCTATTCTTGAATGGGGAAGTACACTAATAAGTAACAGTCTGGAGAATATTTTGCTTATTATATGCATGTCAAGTAGGTGCTAGAAATTGAATTTGGAATCCTGTCTTTGGTGGAGCACATGCTGAACTTACAATAATCCTGTCTTCGGTGGTGCACATCCTTTAACTTTCAATTTATTGAATTTTTTAAAACCACATCTGCAACTTTTATGGATGCAAATGCAGTTCATCTATTAAAAAATATAATAGTTTTTTCTTTAAGAAAAACCTAAGCACACTCATGCCAGGCAATCAATGAAATATTTCAATTTTTAAATCTACTTCCTCCCACTTGCCATTGGCCCACTATCCTTTTTCAATAAGCGAGTTGCTGGGGTGTACTGCACCTGAGAAAACTTAACAGTTCTTTAAAAAAGTGAAATATCTCTTTCTGCCATGAATTGTGTGACATATCTGACCATACAGAATTGAAATCACATTTAATATTTGCAACTACATGTTGGTAGATGGTGTAATGTGGTACAGGTTGGTAGATGGTTTAATGTGTTCTAAACGTTGATGGGTAGAGTTCAGTAAATTTAGAAAAAATATAAATAGTTCCAACTATTGATAAACCCTAAATTGACATGAATCACACTGGTATGAAATGAGTTTATGTGCAAGAGTCATATATTTGATATTGTATCATATTGCCAAATAATGCATTTGACAGCTAGAATATGTAGCAACATAGCAAAATAATAAGGTGAAATTCATCCCTAAAAAGGCTAATTGACATTTATCCTTTAGCCTTTGCAAATTTTAACTGAGGAAATTTAAAGCTTATCAATGCATTATAGGTGTAATGTCAATGCCACCCAAAAGTCCCATAGCATCCTTCTGCCTCTGCAAATTTTCATTCAGATAATTTAAAGCCATTAAATGCATTGTTAGTTTAATGTCAATGGCGCCCAAAAGTCCCATAGTTCACTCAGGCAATTTAAAGCGATTAGATGCACTGTTGGTGTAATATCAATGGTGTCCAATAGTCTCAGAGCCTCAAGGAATTTTCATTAAGTCAATTTAAAGAGAATCAATGCAATGTTGCTGTAATGTTAAAGATGAGGAGAAACCCCACAGACAAAAACCTAAGACTTTGGTTTATATTACAGGCCAAATAGGTTGATACTAGGTTAAAGAAAAATAAACCTTTTAGAAAAACCAAAGAGTTGTAAGGGAACTTGGAAACATATCCCCACTGAGATTTTATAATTGCCATTGCACACATTCACTATAATTGAAGATGTAAGGAAACTTGGAAACATATCAAACAGTGATTTTATAACTTTATAATGGCCATTGCACAGAATCATTATAACTGAAGTTATAAGGAAAGTTGGAAACATATCAAACACAGATTTTATAACTTTCATTGCACTGAATCGTTATCATTGACATTGTACTTTAAACTGTTCCTGTTGAAGGTTTATACAGGAAACCTCATAAAAAGGCCCTTTTAAAAGCTTAAGTCTTAAGCCTTAAGGAGTCTTACCATAAATGTCTGCCATGGAATTTTGATGTAACAAGGTTTCTATTTGAAAACTTTATGAAACATCAAAGTTCCACTCAAATATTTGACAAGTCTGTATGCATATGGCTTACCTTTTAAAAGGCCATTTCTGAAATGTGTACTGAATAGATCTCTGCTTTAGACATGTACAGCTAGACAGTACATATCTGCACATAATTGAGTTGTACACCATCAGAGTTCTGTAGACTTTTCCAGTTTCAAGGACCAAAATGGCACAATATATAAATTAAAGAAGAATCATCAATCAAGAATGGGTGGAAAAAAGGACGACGACCTTGACAGCATGAATCCATTTATGAACTCAATGGAAAAATCAATCAGTATTGGATAAGAAAAGGAGGACATTCTTAAGACAGCTTGGTGAAATTCTACAACATTATTGAAGATGAATGTTATTGTTGTGAATGTCATGTTATTTAAACAGGTCCAGCAACATTGACTCAAACAGTTTAGTATGAGGGAACAAATAAAGGAACATTCATTAAACTTCTTGCAATGCATTTTGATGGGCAACAATCAAATCTTAGCCAGATCGCTTCATGGGCAAACCAAAAATAATTCTATTTCACTGGATTCTTCAAAAAAAATCTTGGAGCTAAGTTCAATTAGATATTCAGATCTAACTTTTTTAAGGTTTGCAGTTACACCAAAATCTGAAGATGTTGATGAACATTATTCAGATTTAACCTTTTTAAGATTTGCAGTTACACCAAAATCTGCAGATGTTGATGGACATTTGAAACCCAGCCCAACCCCCTATCACAAGGAAATTCCAGAGGTGCAGTCGTTATACCATGGGGTTATATACCTATGCTCTGATACCATGTAAGGTTTGTGGTTACACCAAAACGTGCAGATGTTGATGAACATTTGAAACCCAGCACAAGACCCTATCATCAAGAAATTCCCAGAGGTGCAACTGTTATACCATGCGGTTGTACTGATACTCCAACAACGCCAATATGATTGCCCCTTTTTTTAAAAACATGTCATGTAACAAAATGACCCACTGCCTAATCTGAAAATGAAAATGGAAATTGCAGAGGAGTTGAGAAAGTATGCTGTCATAGCAGAGAAGCAACGAAATCGAATTCTACAATCAAATTACAAGCTGTTTCTTCTATGTAAAACTAATTCATCGCTTAGTGCTACAATACTGCATACAAAGAAAAGGCTGCAAGCCCATTCCAACATTTAATATTTGTACATCTACTATAATAATACTATCGTGTATTGAGAGACCGGAGATAGATGTATCCGGCGTCCCTCTTCTGGCTTTCACGACATGAAAGGCATTGGACATAAAAATCTGTTGCTGCTGAGAAAAAAAACAATCTCGCACCGCAATCTCGAAATTTGAAAAAAACCCATTGAAATGAACGGAAATCCGTCAAATCCACATGGTGAGATATCAAAAACCACCACAAATGCCTCTGAAGGTTTCCATCCGAACTGCCTTTGTACATATTCTCAAACTGTATACCCAACAAAAGCAGAGAAAAAAATGGAGAAAAAACAAATCTTAAGCGACGAGAATCGATCCTGCGCTTAGCGGTGGTGAGCGTTGAGATGCTTTGAGATGTGAGCCAAGGACTGCAGATTGCATTTAACGATTGTATCGATGAACAAACAGGTATCCTCTTTTGTATTCCCATGTGGCACATCCACCACGTAGGATTCGATCACAATGGTTCCAGGTTTCCCATTTATAAGCCTCTCGTGCAGACTGGTTATGGATCGATAGTGACTGAGCCTGTGATCACCTCCCACGACGCTGAAGCTCAGAATGTGTCGATCCTCGTCCAGAATTTCCAGTCGCTCTGTGCTGGTTGCTGCCGGAAGATCGGAGACAACTCGAACCTCTCTCAGGCAGCCGACCTTGAGATCCCCCTCGTCCCGAATGAAGCAGTTGCGCACGAAGTGTTTGTAGGTTTGGGGCTCGTCGAAGCGCCGCACCAGCGACCAGACAACGCTCAGCGGCGCCTCCACTCGCTGCACCACCACAGATGAACATGTAATGGACTCTTTCCCACTTTCCTCCGCCTCCTGTGAATGAGAATGGTATCGCCCCACCGCTTCCTGTAGCCACTCCTCCCCCTGCAAGTACTGCAAGGAACTCGGCTCATCAGTACGTCCTGAGATCAAATCTCGCGACGATCTCCACATCTCCTGAGTTTGCGGTTCACACATCATTGCTGATACCCTGTGATCCCCAAAAAAATACAACACAGAGAGATGCCTCCTCCCGCGTATCGAACTCGAACCTGTCTCTGTACAACCAGTAGTACAATCCAGCTCTTACGGCTCATACAAAATAAACAAGGGGAGCGCTGGAGCGGGCGCGAGATAAATGTATTGCAATGCCGTGCCACAATGAAATTTTTTTATAGGAAGGTGCTTTTCATCGTTTATGGGCTTCGATCACGCGACCCTCTGAAAATCACCGTGTTAAATCCGACGCGCTTTGCGTTGAATTGTTGGATGTATCCTCTCGCAAATCCCTCTCGGATTTTTTAAACACCGAGAACCCCGATTTTATTAAATAATTAACAACAAGATTAAAATAAAACCAGACAAAAACCAATCACAATCTTCTCCATGCATAATATATTTATTATTATAGCCCCAAGAGTTAGCTCAATCGGTCGAGCAACCGTAGTTAGGCCTCCCGGCAAGTGAGGTCGCGGGATCCATTCTCCTCGACGTTCTTGGGGTTAGGCATGAAGTGTGCCGAGAGTGAGGCCCCTTAGGATGGGCCCTCTTGAAATTATTCATTGGATGTAGCCCGTCGATCAAGCCTACGCGTGAACCACATTGTTCTGCTTACTGTTTTGCATTTTTTTATTACTTGAAACTTTTTTTTACCACTAATCCATTTTCAACTTGATATAAGTTATTATTTTTATTTTCTAATTTTGAAAAATTAACGGTAAACATTAACCTAAAACTAGTAATTAACAAATTATTGCAATAATTTTTTATTTTAAAGATATTCAAAATCATTTAAAAAATTGCAATTCATTCAAAGTTATTTAAAATTTTGATTTTTTAGTCTTTTGAATATAGAAAAAAAATTGATATTTTGTCTTTTAGAATATAGGAAAAATATTGATTTTTTGGTCTGTTGAATATAGAAAAAAAAAATGATTTTTTTGGTCTTTTTGAATGTAGCAAAAATATTGAGTTTTTGGTATAGCAAAACTGATTATATTTCAGTTATCAAACTAATTATTATTGGCAAATGCAAATTAAGTCATCATGCTGGTAAGAGGTAGATTTCTGTTTTTACCAACTTCTTACAAATCTCCATTTAATCAGATAGATTTCTGTTCTTGCCAACTTCTTACCAATCCTCATTAAACAGTTTTCTTAAGTTTAAAGAAAACAAAACAAACTCATAAGTAGTTTTATATCTTACTTCACAACCAATTTCCAAAAATTAACTTTTAAATAATAACTTAAGTTTTTATAATTTACATATTTTTTTATAATTTTGAAGCAAAAGTTCCATATCAAAAAAATTAATCAACCAATTCATTAATATATATAATTTTAGTATGTATATTGCTAAGAAAATATTATTATTTTTTACATAAATAAATTTAAATTTTTTTATCATAAAAGTATAATTTTTATTTATTCTTTATATAATTTTTAGAAATAAAAAATCTTTTAAATTAATAAGATCTATTAAATAAAATGTAGTTTCATTAATTAATAATAACATTAATAGTAGTGATTTATGCAACTCCTTTCCAATGCCTTTGAAGTTTCCTTCTCTACTTAGTTGCACTGCTTTAACCTCATTAGTATCTTTCTCTATATAATGATTTAGGGTATTAGGGTAGGAACCCATTTCTAATGCCTTTAAAGTCTCCTTCCCTAGAATTAGTTGTACATCTTTAACATCATGTTGAGGAGGATTCATTTGTATATATTTAATCTATTGCTTAGGGTCCGAGGATAGGAACCACCCTTGGGGTCTTATGGCTGACTGGATGGAAACCCAGATACCATCCTTGCTAGGGGGCCACGATGACAATTCTATGGGTAGATCGTTTTCCTATCCTATATTAATGCTAGGTATGACCCCTCTTTTTCATTTTCAAGAAGTGGAAGTTTGCTCTCTGAAGGACTACCACAATGGTTGAAAAGCTTAAGAGAAAATGTATGGCTTTGGCTCATTTTTATGTTTTTTTTTTAATTCCAAGAGTGAGTACCTAGAAATCACAATGGCCTTGGCCTAAGTTTTATGATATGCAAACTAGCCACTAGAAATCATAATGGCATTGGCTTAAGGTTTTATGATATGCAAACTAGATCTATCAAAACATATCAGTGATAAGTCTAATAATGTTGTAAGAAGCTATAAATTTTAATCATTATAAATTTAAGGATTAAGCTAAGCTAATCTTGTAAAAAAAAATCTAAGTATTCCATCTATGAACATTAAAAGAAAAAAGAAAACAGTAAGTTGAGAAGAAAAAGCTCAATAAAAATACATATTTTTGGCTCATTTTTATGTTTTTCTTTAATTCCAATGGTACTCAGAATAAAAATCAAGCATAAATTTTATGATATACATATTAGATATATCAAAAAACTATAAATTTTAGTCGTCATAAATTTTGAAATTAAGCTAATCTTCTAACCAGAAATCCTTCTTTATAAATACAATTTTATAATAATTTATAAAAATAAAAAATTTCAAATATAATTAGAATTCCAACTATACATGACAAAATGATGCCTCCCATGTCAAAAATTACATCAAGAAATCTGAAACAATAAAACCTTATTTATTTTCGAAATAAGAAAGTTATAAACAAAAGAAATCCTTCTTTATAAATACAATCTTATAACAATTTATAAAATAATAAATTTCAAATATAATTAGAATTCCAACTATATATGACAAAATGATGTCACTCATGTCAAAAATTACATCAAGAAATCTGAACCAATTTATCTTGGAAATAAAAAAATTATAAACAGATGAGAACTTCTTTTTCATCAATTTTTTTCTACAACTAGCGAAAAACAAAAAATTGTATATTTCACCAAATATAATTAAAATTCCAACTATACATGACAAAATGATGCCTCCCATACCAAAAATTACATCAAGACATCTAAATCAATAAAAAAATTATAAAGAAATAAGAACCTCTTTATCATCAAATTTCTACACCCAGCGAAAAACGAAAATTTTGTATTTCACCAACAACGATAAAACATCACATTTCAGCACGGAACTATCTTATCTTTAGACATGTAGTGGGCGAATTTGCAAATAAAAAAAAGGCGACTTATCTTTCATGGTGTCATGACGGTCAAATCGCTTCTCTCCATGAAAATAAAAAGAGCTCCCTTTGAATTTAATATTTAAGGTGGGTCATAGAGTATAAGGGCAAGTAGCATAAAATCATTTAAATTTTCAATATTTTTATATCTTTTTAAGAGGGATCACATCCCTAAAGATAAAAAGTCACAAATTTGCCCTTTGAAGATGACTTTACACATACACCATCTATTAAAAAAATTAGAGAACCCACACCCTCCAACAACGGAGGTCACCATCAGAGAAACCATGATGCAAAAGTTTGTGATGTCACTGTAATTTGTTCCATTAAATGGGCTGCTTATTTGTGATGTCACGGAGTAAGCTAGCTATGGAGCAATCCTCCTGACGCTAACTTTGCTCCTCCTCCGTCCGATGGAGGGAGGTTTGCTCCATAGCTAGCTCACTCCTTTTATATCTACTAATGTCTTTGTCTTGCAAAATGTTGTTTTTTTTCTTTGTACTATATCATTACAACGCATTGTAAACATAATATGTACTCGTTTTTCAAGAAAGAGTGTAAATAAAATTGATTTAAATGTATTATTTTATTTTTTTAATACAAATTGAGAAGTTTGACATTTTTATTAAATATATAAAGTTACTTAAAGCTTAAGAAATCTTCATTTTTATAAATAAATTTTAATTAAATTTATTTTAATATATTATTTTACAAAATTTAAGATTTTTTTTTTAAACAATATCATTTTCCATGAAAACATATTCCACACTTGGCTGTTTAATAAAACTTAAAACTTTAATTAAAATTTATTTTAATATATTTAGTTTATAAAATTTAATATTTTATTTTATTTAAACAATATCATTTTCCATAAAAATATATTCTACACTTTGTTGTTTAATAAAACTTAAAATTGTTGTTTCTGAACTTTTAAAATAAAAAACCTAAATACATCTTGTAAATTTTTTCATTTAAAAAAAAAATTAATTAATGGAATCCTTTGATATACACGAAAATTATCTAGTGAAATCCATTTCATGATGTGATACCTCATATAAGATTTATAAACCTTAAAGAACCATTAATATATTAAGTAGTGGTTTAGCAATCACTTAAATAATAAAAAACAATGAGTCAAGGCTCCCTCATGATGTTAACACATTTTTGCAGGTGAATGTGGCCAAATGGAGGTTTATTAAAAGTTTTTTTAAATTTTACTCGTTAATTATATACCAATAAACATTGTGAATAGAGGTGAATGAGGCCTAGTGGAGGTTTATTAAAATGGTTTTTTTAATTTACTAAATAATTATATTATAAACATTGTGAATAATTTCATTATTTTTTAATATTTTGAAGCATTATCTTGGTTTGCTTTTTAAGAAGGAAGTTATATATATATATATATTTTTAACCTTACTTTTTAAGTTAACATTTTGACTACCACACTTTTAGAGTGCTAAGAAAGAAATATTTCATTAAGGAAATTATCTTGAATATATGTTTTTCAATCCTATGGCCACTAAATTAAAAATTGATAATCACTTGTTGAATTTTTCAGAATTGACAAGCATAGTGTTAAGAATTGACATGCACTTATATTTCATTAAGTTAGGTTAAATATATGTTAATTAAATTACAGGAACAAATTAAAATTGATAATGATTTATTGTGTTTTAAAAAAATAAATAAAATGTAAAAAAAGTTTTTTTTTTATTTTATTTTTAAATTTAATTTTTTTTTTTTAAACAATTTACCGGATGTGGATGAGCACTAGGTAGAGGATGGGAGGCAGGACATAGGGAAGGTGCATGCAGGGACAACTATTAGCCCTTCCCTCACTTGCCTGCATGCTTAAGACATGTGCGATAGTCCTTGGAGCGATAAGAAGGGAGCGGGGAGGCATGCCAAGGCGATCTTGCGTTATGCCAAGGATATGGTTGGAAAATCAAGCACGATGGGTTCTGTATTTGTGAGGTCCTTGCGAGCTCATATCAACTCCTTCACTATGCCATTACGTACTTGGTTCAATCATCAGGGGGTTCTGCAATGGAGGACGAGCAACTATTTGAGTGACGAGAAGCGAGAGAGAATGTTGCTTAGTATTCTCAAGCTGGTTTGGGAAAAGCATTACCACGCAGGTTTGAGGAAATTGTTGGTTGGTAGACTCAAGCGCGGTCGGGCCAGGAGGCGTAGGCATTTTCGCAAGCAAGGATGCTCAACCGACTTTCTAGGATCGGTGCCAAGCATGGTGGCACCTGGGGAGGGAGGAGATGAGGTGGACTGGGAAGCTTTGTTCAACTAGGAAGCACCAAAGCACATCCACATGTCCATCATGACGATGGAGAATGAGATTTTTGGGGAGTTCGGGCTTAGACTCAGTCGCGGCATGACCATTTCCAATTATTGGAGGATAAAATTCATTCTCTCTTGCTCCATGAATGAAAGAGAGAGCTTCACGGATTTGGTTAGGATCACTATCGGTACTTTCAAGGAGGATACAAAGAAGGGCCTAGTTCATATGAAGAGATTGTTGTAGTTGGCAGAGCCTCCATTTCAGCGTGGATCTAAGGGAAGCAATGACGAGGGAGCCAACAACGCCAACGAGGATGAGGAAGAATCCACCAGGAAGGCATAACCTCTCCTCATGCTCTCTTCTAATGGGGCATTTCTTGTCTATGTCTAATTTCCTGTTTACGTCCTTTAGAAGAGAGAGGCTGTCATTGTTCAGAGGTTGGGCAACCCTCACATTGTTAAGACACTCTATTTGGTCAATTTTGTATGTTTTCCTTTTTTGGCTATAAGACCACGTTCTGAATCCATGTTTCAGGAGTCAGGAGTCAAAAGTATGTATGTATTATGTTTTGTTATAAAAAGTAATAGAAGAGGGCCCTACTTACTAACAATTTTTTTTTCTAAACAATTATAAAGAAATACAATTTGGGGATTAAGTAATGTAAAAAAAAATCAACTCTAAATTCTAACATAAACATATAATAATAATATAATATATTTTATTGTAAAAAGTAATATTTATAAAAAAATGAAAAAATGTGATAAAAGAGTATATATGGATGAGATCTTCTCTTTTTTTTCTCAAAACAACAAGTATTAAAACAAAGTAAAAATTGATTCAAAATGGATCTTTATATAAATTTTCATCTATCTTAGAACTTGTTGGAAAAAATCCACCAAGAAAGCCTCGCCGATAGGGGTTCTCACTCTGTCGATGCCCAACCAGCACGATCTCCCTGAGCACTGACCTAGACAGGTTTTACCCTGCCCAACAACATCCGCAGAGCGGACAAAGTATCACCCGAGATGTTCGAGGGAGAGATGTTAGAACCAAGTTTCGGGCAGTAAGAAGGGAAGATATGGCATCCACGACTTCGACAGCATAACTATCAGATTACTCCAAGTCACTCGACAGAACTAAGACAATTATCACAATTCATCTTCACAACTACATATCTAACAGATCACATCATTCTTTTATCGCAGCAGTATCATTCATAAAACAACTTTAATAAGCTTCATCGTCATTCATCAGAATTGCGACAGAATTGGGATAGATTGCATCATCATTTCATTGCAGCAACATCAGTAAATCATAAACAGATTTAATACAGTTCTCATTGACATCACAACAGAGAAAACAAGAAACAAAAGACAACATTTAGGCAATAACCGTCATGTCATATTAATTCCGTGCAATAGATCCAAAACAGATAATTATTCTCCACAGCAAGAGACTGATTACATCCCAAAATTCAGTATCTAACACAAACAGATCACAGACTGTTCAAAACAAAAGACTCATCAATACCATAGATAGATTGCAACATATTGATCACTCTTAGATATTGACTTGGACTTGTGTCATGCTGATCATCATGATCTTACAATTGCAAAGCTAGCTCTATATATAGGCTTGCGCCTTTACATCAAAGGTCCACTTCTAACTAACTTCTAACCACTAATGACCTATGTCCACAAAACATGGTCAATTAATACATTAAATATTCAAAAGCGGTTATCCTTTCACTCATTGCGCTAATCTGGCCTTGCGTGGCGTGGCGTGAGCATGTGCAGCTTCCGCGACATTGCATAACTCACTTACCCAAAACCCCTGGCAACAGGCCCCCAACACAGTCTTGTGGCTCGTCCTCAAGCCACGTTAGGTTGACAGGGTATATGCCAATGTCTTGGCCTTGAAATATTCAAACTGTTGCGAGATCTCTTGAACCTAGAGCTGGACTCTTTTGACAGCACTTTGATAGTTGATCAAATCCTACTGCACAAGGTGCACTTCCCCAACCTTTCCATCGACCATCTACCGACTTTCTTGCACCACCTACAACATTGGGATTTCTTTGACAACCAGCTTACCACTAACTTCTTGAAATTCATCCAACTGGGCACGATGCTTTTGTTGACATTCTTGGGCGTGAGCAGCTCTCTGATGTAGGTCCTTCAACTCCTCAGACTGTGTGATCTGCACCATGAGCGGCAGTGCTTGTAGTGACATCTTTAGTGTCGTCAACTATCCTTGAGCTTCTTGTGCATGTGTGGTCAACTGGTCGATCTATTCGTCTTGGACAATGCTTTGCTAGAACTACGTCGCCACCTCCATGATTGTCTTTGCTTCTTGCTCCATTGTTTCAAACTGGGCCGTTATCTCCTCAATAGTAGCCTTCCGTTCGGCAAGCTACTCCGGCGACATCACTGGATGGACCAAGGCATTGAGAAGAAGATTGGTGTCTTGGAGCTGGAAAATAATTTCCCCAAGTCGCTTGGCCTAAGTGACAGTAGTAAGCTCGACTGTGCTCTCAAAGATATGTTGACAGGCCTCATCAAAATCTTGCTCGACCGTGCCACAACTTGCGCATAGCTGTGCCTTCTCAATGATAAGGCGGTCTTGCACCTTCTTAAGCTTGACGATTTCCTCGATAGCCTTGCGCTGCAACTCGGCCTGTGTTGCCTACAATGCCTCAATCTCCCATACCATCTCTTCCTCCAGCTGCACCCTGACCTAATGCAGCCCCTCAGCTTCTTTGTGCAGCTTCTCGGCTGTGCTCTGTGACTGCACATACCCATCACTAAGCTCCTTCTGCCTATCTGCTAATTCCTGGGTGGCAACATGCTGGAGCTCCACAAGCACCTAAGCGGGTAACTTGTTAAGATCCAAGGCAATGCTCTGGAGTGGTCGTAGTAACAGGTTCACTTCTTCACTCCTCGCGTCGATCGGAGTTGGGGGAACTTGAACATTCCTAGCCCATGGCTCGATGCTAATCGATGGCAAGTCCTGCATCACATCTTTCTTGCATGTATTCCTGGAAACAACATCATAAATAGAATTCAACTTATCTCTTACCGCAACAAACCCTTCTTAGTTGGATTCTCGTATCGCTTACGTCGCAGCCTCAAAGGAGTCAATGACCACTTTGATGAGCTGCTTCAGTTGGTCCTCCATCCCTGGTCAGGTATCGCTGCCCGTGTCGTATTCTAGGCGCCATTTGGTTTGAGTTTCCTCCTGCATGCACTGTGTTTCGGCATCAGTGTCTGTCGATGATTCATTTTTGGAGTCGTGAACACTTTGCTCCTTTTGGACAATCTCATCCAGGGCATTAGCTGGTGGCTCCTTAGATAGTTCCTTCTGGCTCACGGGGTTGCGCCATTCAACCAGCCTCTCCTGAATGAGAGCATCCAATTCTTCATTAGTGACTTTGTAGGCCAGAGGTAGCCACTTCTTGTCGGGGTCCCACCGCACTTGGATATAAATGGAATGAGGCCCGATAGCAAACTGAATGAGTCGCTGATACTTGGCTGCTGCGTAATGGGATAAGCAGGTAACTTTGACAGCCACAACTTACACCACTTCCCAATAGACCCAAAAATGGATCGCACAGTCTGTCTGTCGACTAGACTCCTCAACCCACCACAAATTCTGATAGCATGCCCCTCGGCACACCTTCACCACATCGACTGCCATCAGCTAATAATCTTCTGGTTCCATCCATGCAATAAGCGCAATGAGAATTAACAACCAACTGTAGGAAAATGGCCACCCGGCCTAAGCAGCGAGGGCATCGTCGAGAAACTAGTTGAGCAGAAACAAGGATCAATTCATTTGCACACCCTCTGCGCATTTTTTTGCACATGTGACCACGCTCGAGTTTCACTGGACCGGTCGATTCCCATGGACAATCTTGCTCGTAAAATGCGCGCCCCGGTACGCACCACCTATGCATTAATACTATCGATACGATAGGTGCATCCATCATGCTGCAATCCAAATCTATCCTTCAGCTACTTGGAAAGCTTCTTGACAGTATCCCGCCGACGAAAATACTGCCCCGGATCTTCCCCGGCCTTCGGCAAGCCCGTAATGTTTGCAATTAAGTCAACCGTGACAGGAATAGGCTCATTCAACCAGAGTGTCCCACCATGAAAGTAGGCCAAGAGTTGTTTGACGCATGCATGAGCTTCGTTCAGTCACCCAAAGTGAGGCATATTAATGAGCCCCAACAATCCATATTTATTCAACCCGCTCACCCATGGTTGAGGAATCCTTCGAATCGGTGCACCAGGCCCCGTCGAAACTGATTCATAGGGCTCATCCTAGACATGTTTGAGAAACAACAAATCATGGTCTTCAAACTTCAGCTTGATCAAGGTAGGGATGATATCTACTAATCAAGTCATCCCTTCTAACAGTGGTGGCAATTTGGGTGGATTCTTATGGTTCTTCGTGGGATGCCTTGTCTTCACTTTCGAATGCGTTGGAGTGACATATCCTAGGATATCATTGATAGAGACACCCCTGGGCACCGCAGACTCTATAGCTCTCGAGCTCAATGGCCTAGTCTGTGTAGTCCCCTCTCCTTGTATTCTAGTCGAAGTGCGGGTGTGCCTCTTCTGCGACGGCATGGAACTGGGCTTCTAATCCTTCCCCTTTCCTTTAAGGATCGACAAAGAGCCTATCAATATGATCATGACTTCTTCCTCAATGGCTGTGGGACGAATGGGGGATTCCTGCTCACTGGAAATCTCAATTGTGTTGGGGTCACTCAGCATACCACAGTCCCCAATCCTTACTATGCACCCGACGACTCTGCACCTCTACTCCACAACTCGCATTCAATACTCTTCAACTGTACTTGGCTCAACACTTTGCTCACTTGACTCAACTACTCTGAAAAATTCCTTCCTCCTGTGTCCCGTGCAGTTATAATAGCCACTTCCCAATTTGAAATTATCATTGCCAAATCCACCATGTCCATCATGACCAAATCCAACAGTAATGACACCAAATCCGCTGGCAATCTCACCCTACTAACGGTCGAATCGACCATTAATGCACGTTGCTTCAACAAGCGCCACCAGCTAATTATCTTAACTACCTACATTTTTTGCTGATTTGACCAACCCATAGCCTTGCGGCTATCACATGTGGTCTCCCTTCCGTCGCTACTAACTCCTATCCTTGCGCGGCCTCTTCCCCTAGGCTTGCCTTGCTGCTATCTAACATTTTTTTTTTAATACAGCGCCTCGAGCGATGAGCAGCTTTGACCTTGTCCTATAGGGCTTTAAGTGATACCCATTGACAAGCGTCGACAGTAACACACCTTCTAATTGCTATAACTGAACCGTACCTCTATAAGTAATGGAATGAACAAGATCCAGGCCTAACCATTGCATTTGTAACTTACCTGGATGCTTCATGAACTTGCTATCGTATAACAACACCAAATATCCTTCCGCAAACTGTTTATGCTTAATGTGACGATCATGCCACGTCTTCTGTCATCCTTTGCAACGCACTGGTGGAAGCCTGCAGTAAAGTAGTCCTCTTCAAGCCGGATCAACTGTGCAATGCGCTCTTCTAATGCTTTTGCATCATCCATGTCAATCTCCACAGTGATGCGCAAACTAGGAACAATGTATTCCATGGGCATGACTTCCTCTTTCCCATATACCAGCTTAAACGGTGTCTGTCCTGTCAATCGTTTACAAGTGGTGCGATAGGCCCATAGCACTGCTGGAATTTTCAAGTCCCAGTCATTGCGATTAGCATTACATACCTTTGTCAATGTTGTTTCCAAATTTTTTTTGAACGCTTCAATAGTTCCACTCGCCTGTGGATGGTATGGTGTGCTTTTCTTATGTTGCACCTGTAACTCCTCAGTTAGTGCTCTCACAGTGCAGTTGATGAAATCACTGCCCTGGTCACTCATCAATATCTTGGGACACCCAAACCGTGTCACAATATTCTCAAATATGAACTTCACTACTGTCATAGTGGTACAATCCATAATTGGCATGAACTCTTCCCACCTGGTAATATAGTTAGTTGCAGTAATGATGTATCACACACCAGTCCTCTTCCCCAATGGATTAATTGGACCTACAAAATCGACGGCCCATTTATTAAAAGGTTGTAGAGTTACCTATGGCACAAGCGGCATCTCATCCCGCCGGGATGGTTTATCGACGCACTGGAAGACATCACAACTCCGCGCATAGTCTGCAGCAGCATTATGCAACGTAGGCCACCATATCTCGATGTGCAACACCTTCCATGCAGTAGCCCTTCCTCCATAGTAACCTCCTGCGATTCCTGCATGTGCTCCTTCTAGAATGGGTCCCTGCTCATGCGATAGGATACAGCGGCACAAGATTTTATCTGGTCCAAGATTGTATAACTTCCCAGCAATCAACTGGAAATATGAAGCCTTTACTACCAACTGGTTCTTCTGACTGGTTGACAGGTTCTCAGGGGAAACACCAGTGGCCAAGAACTGAATGATTGGGGCATAATGATCATCTGCAATATCGACACGGAACAGTTGAGCATCTAGCAATCCGTCATCAATATTTGTAGGTTATTCTTCGGTTTCAATGGGAGATAGGTGATTAGGACCAACAGTCAACCATCCTGGCTTCACAACTATTCCAAATTCAAATTCCTAAAAACGTAGCAGCCACCGATAGATCTTCCCCCCCAACAAAGGCTTATTGACCAAATATTGCAAGGTAGAATGATCGATGAACATCTTGAAGTGACCACCTAACAAATATTGCCTAAATTTTTGCAAGGCATAAACCATCGCCAAGCCTTCTCTTTCAGTCGTTGTGTAATTTTGTTCAACAAATGACAACTTCCTACTAGCATATGCGATCGGGTGATCCAGGTCTCCCTCACCTGGTTGCGCAAGCACAACCCCTGGCGCAACAGAAGAGGCATCGACATGCACATGGAATTCCTTGTTCTAATCAGGGAATACCAGTATGGGTGCGGAGGCCATCTTGGCCTTCAGTGTGTCAAAACTTCATTGACATTCTTGACTCCACTCAAATGCAACATCCTTCTTTAATAGCTTCTCCATAGGGGCAGTAATCGTAGCGTATCCTTTGATGAAATTGTGATAGTACCCCGTGTGCCCCAGCATCGCTCGAAGCATCTTCACATTCATCGACGCTGAAAAACTAAGAATTAGTGTGATCTTCATTGGATCAACCAACAGACCTTCCTTGCATACTATGTGTCAGAGTAGCATTCCAAACGACGCACATAAAATGGAGTTCTTAGAATTTAATGCAATATGATGCTATCGACACCCTTCTAGCATCAATCGCAATTTGTTGACATGGTCCCTAATTAGCTCATAGATTGTCCAATCATCCATATATACTTGCAGGAACTTTTGAATAAAGCCTTTAAACACAACGACAACTACTCGAGAAAATATTGCTGGCGCATTCTTCAGCCCAGAGGGCATGACTGTATATTGAAAACAACCCCATTCAATGACAAACGTGGTCTTATGGTGATCCTCCTTTGCAATCCGGATCTGGTGGTACCTCGAAAAGCCATCTGTGAAGGAATACATCTCTTGAGTGCCTACTCCTTCAAGGACCTCATCTGTAAATGGAGTTGAGAATGGATCATGCATGCAGGCATCATTCAACTTTCTTAGGTCGACGCAAATGTGGACTTCACCAGTCTTTTTATCCTGAACCACCATAGGGATTATCCACTCTGATTCTTTGACAGGATCGATGATCCCAACATCCAGTATCCGACCAATCTCAGCCTTCACACGGTCCTTGTATCATGGGTTTAGTCGATACGGCCTCTGTCGCACAGGTTTTGCATCTGGTTTCAACAAGATTTTCATCTCCCCCAAGTCCCCTAATATCCCCTTCATTTTTGAGAACTGCGTCAGAAAAAGATGCTGGAATTCATACAGCAGGTCTGTGATTGTAGCCATTGTTTCCTCGTCCCAATATTCCCTAATATTGGAAAATTTCGGGTTCTCTTTCGACCCATTGTTGACTTTCCTGATCTTTAGTGGCTGACTCATTGAATCTGTCGGTATGTCTGGTGCTCCAACATCGCGGCTTGCTTCTGACTCCGAAATACTAACATTCCACAACTCATCATCATCTTCAGGTTCCCCAGATAGATTGTAACATGTCATCATGGATTGCATCGAGCAGTGCGCATGTGGATCAACTAGGTATGCGACAGGGACGACCTTCAACACTATGTCACGGATGATTTGCAATGCATTATGTACCTTTGGGTTGGCATTCGGGAAACTAAACATCTGCGAAAAGAAAACAGACAACTCCTCCCAAGTGGTTATAGTTCTGCGCATTTTTTCCGCTACATACCAAGATCTCAGTAGCTCGTCCAGAGTATGAACAAAAGCACGGACCCACTCATATTTAGGTCGCAATGCCCATAAGGCCTGACATTCCATCAAGTGATTGGTAGGGTCATTCCGTCCATCGTATCTCCCAACATGATAGACCTCCGAATTGCCGAAGCGCACCATCATCAATCTCCAACACTGTCCCCAGTCTGTGGAGAACCTCCTGCAATGAACAATCAAAATGCATGATATAACATAAATATTGGAGCACAAAAGAGATTTTATTGATCGCGGGCCACTTTGAGGGGGCAACCTCCTTTGAGGAAGCTCAATACAAAATAACTCTTCGATGCTTTCATTAGTCTCAACACATACTTATATACTAAGTCTAATCTAAACAACGATTACCCCCCATGAATGTGGGATAATGCAACATAATAACTAGACAACTTAACAACTATTACTTACTCCCCATGAATGTGGGATAATACAACATATTGATGGCACGACTTACAAAACATATGCATCCGATAAAATATAATAACAAAATAAAGAGGAGGGTTGACACAGGTTCTTAACATCCCCTCCCTCTTAAAAAAGTGCTTTGTCCTCAAAGCTTTAGATGTGGAAATTGTTGCCGAATCTGAAGGAGCGGTTCCCATGTAGCATCCTCTGGTTGCATGTTGTGCCACTGAATTAAGACCTTTGTGATGGACCGAGAATGAAGATGAAAAGTGCGCTTATTGAGGATGGCCTTTGGATCTGAAATGATGGATCCTTCATTATCCCATTCTGGTAAAACAATTTGTTCTTTGATGTTCGTGCCAATCACTTGATGAATGTGAGAAGAAGGAGGAAGTGCCAATTTATAAGCAACAGACCCAATCTTCTAAAGAATTGTATATGGACTAGAGATATTTGGAGCGAGTGTTTGATTCCCTTTGAGTTTCAAGGAGGATTGCTTGTAAGGCTGCAGAATTAGAAAAACCATGTCATCGACTTGAAAAGTGCGCTCAGAACGGTGCTGATCGGCTTGGTGTTCATGCAGGTTTTGGCCATGTGAAGATTGTCCTCCAGAATGTGAAGAATATGATGTCGGTTTCGAAGAACCATGTCAAATTTCTGAATTGGTGAACTACTGGGGGTGTATGGAAGGAGTACTGGAGGTGTGTGACCATAAACTACTTCATATGGAGTCATGCGAGATGCAGTATGGTAGGAAGTATTGTACCACCAGTCAGCGAGAGGGAGCCACTTTGTCCATAGATGTTGTTCTTCAAAGGTGAAACAACGAAGATAAGTTTCCCAATAGTTGTTGATGACTTCATTCGGACCATCTATTGGTGGGTGATAAACTGAACTCATATTCAGTTTGGTGTCAGTAAGGAGAAAATGACTTGTGAAAGTTGTGTTGCGGTCTGAGACAATGGAAGAAGGGATTCCATGAAGAAAGAATATCTTGTCCATGAAAATTTTTGCGATTGAGGAGGTGGTATATGGAGGGATGAGAGCACAAAAATGATGATATTTGGAGAGCTGATCAACCACAACCAAGATTACGGTCTTCCCTCCATATTTAGGGAGCCCTTGAATGAAATTCATCGAAATATATGTCCAAATCCTTGTAGGGATGGGAAAAGGTTTGAGAAATATGGAAAGGAGTCTAGTTTCACCTTGGTGGCGCTAACAAGGAGCACATTCAGAAACCATCTATTGAATTTCTCATTGCATTCCCTTCCAAAAGAAGTGACATCGTTCCCTCTCATATGTTTTCATGAACCTAGAGTGCCCCGCCGATGGAGAAGCATGGAGTTCATAAAAGACTGCATGTTTAATATCTGTGCTCTGGGGAAGCACCAGACGACCCTTGTATCTCAGAGAAGAGCCATCCCAAGAGAAATGAGATACCATAGAAGGGTTACTAGCCAATGGTTGGATTATTTCAGATAATGAGGAGTCATTGACATAGCCTTGTTGAACAGAGTGTAACCAAGTTGGAATAGGCATAACAATAGCTGAAAGAGAGA